>JAPYZT010003435.1:0-24169 GCA_030522965.1 Tryphoninae sp. A BG-2022a
TCGTGACGTATCTATCTCTCTCGTAAATCAACTTACTCGCTGTTGGCATAATCTATTTTATAGTCTTACAATAATTTCCTTGGCCAGCCTTAATTTTTCTTGGAAATCAAAATGTCATTTGTTATTTTTTTATTTTTTTTATTATTATTGTTCACGCGATGAATAGATCGACCACTCTTGTATCTTAGCAATGCAAGATTATAAATTCCCGATTTTATAATCTTTCAATCATTTCCTTGCCTACCCTTAATTTTTCTGTGAAATCAAAATGTCATTTGTTATTTTTTTATTTTTTTTTTTATTATTGTTCACGCGATGAATAGATCGACCACTCTTGTATCTTAGCAATGCAAGATTATAAATTCCCATTTTTATAATCTTTCAATCATTTCCTTGGCCACCCTTAATTTTTCTGTAAAATCAAAATGTCATTTGTTATTTTTTGACAGGTATTTAACAATCTTACATTATTTCCCATGGCCACCCTTAATTTTTCCTTGAAATCAAAATGTCATTTGTAATTTCTTGATTTTTTTTTATTATTGTTCACACGATGAATAGATCGACCACTCTTGTATCTTTCTTTGAAATCAAAATGTCATTTGTCATTTTTCGACATGTATTTAACAATCTTACATTATTTCCCATGGCCAGCCTTAATTTTCCCTTAAAATCAAAATGTCATTTGTAATTTCTCGATTTTTTAAATTATTGTTCGCGCGATGGATCGAGCGCATTTATTTTTTTCCTGGAAGCTACTCGCTCGCGTAAGCCGAGGCACCCACGCTCCGGATCGTTGTTTATTTAAATCGATCAGTCAACGGTACGTCGAAGTGACAAGAAGTCGACGCGCGTATCCGGTCGAAGCGTCAGTATTCGTGCAACCCCGAGAGCGAGAGACTGAGACTGCCACGGGTAAATCGACTGCGGAGCGAGTTAAACAAAAAAAAAAAAAGCCGAAAAACGAAAAATCAAGAGAAAGAAGGCGAATGAAAAGAGAAAAATTCAACGAGCCCAGTAGCGAGGGAAGAAAGTAGTACGCGAGAGAAAAAGAAGAGATAGAAGGATTTGAAGAAGAGAGAGAGAGAGAGAGGGAGAGAGAGAGAAAATGGAAATAAAAAAATGGGACGCGAGAGTGACGGGTGCGCGAGCGCGGACGTACAGTTTGTTAGTTTCTGTCTGGTACCGTTGAATGAAATGCGCGATGGGAGAAAACGGAACATGTTTTAGCACGCCTAACGATTACATGCTCGACGATGCGTTTCGCTCATCGACCGAAACCCATTAAATTTTCCTCGTACTCGAATCGTACCACGCGAGCTAATGTCTAAGATTATTTATAATATTGTTATCCAGCTCATAATCATGTTCTTGCACACACGTCCTTGAACTGATAACATTTATAAACAATCCTCAATACGCGTGTCCTAAGGAACTTTTTTACCGGATATCGATATGTTTAGTTTCTTTGAAAAAAAAATCCCAAAGTTCGTTATATTTTTCAGCCTCTGGAGTGATTTTCCCTCGCAATAATCATAATATTTTGTTTATTTTCTATTTTCTTGTTTGGAAAAAATGTACGTTTTAGCTTGAACTTTTGTCCAATTTGAATCAAAAAGGAAAGTTGATTTTGCATGAGGATTTTAAACGTAATTTTAATATTAAGAAATATATGTGAACGTTACGATAGAGAAATTTACGGTTTGTCGTTCGTTTCAATTCTGTTTCACGCAGCTTGTTCGGTGCAAAGTGCGACAAGTGCAGCCAGTCTTTCAGCAAAACGGACTACGTGATGAGAGCGAAGAGCAAAATTTATCACATCGAGTGTTTTCGTTGCTCGGCATGCATGAGACCGTTGACGACCGGTGACGAATTCGCGTTGCGACACGATGGCCTTTTCTGTCGTCACGATCACGACGTCCTCGAGGGTGGAAAGATGTGCACCGGTGCAGTGACGACGCCAGGAAATGAGAATAACAACAATGCATCGCTCACCAACAATAATCATCATTTACATCCGAACGACGGTTCGTTATCGGGTGAGTCAAAATTAATTGAATTATTCAATAAAAAAAACAATAATTGAAGGGTTACGATCTTTTTTTATGGCTGATAATTTTTATTTGATCTAAAATTAAGACACGCAGCTTCCCAAAGAGTGGGAAGTAAATTATGACTGTTGGCTATTGCCACCTGTCGAAGGTCTAATTGTCTTTCTTCCAAAAAGGCTTTAATTGGTAATTAGGGAATCAAAAATTTCCCTTGCAACAAGAATATCGCCATTATAATTTCCGTAAATATTTGACTTTTTTAACGCTACGAACACGTTTGAAACGTATTGTGACGATCTTAAAGTAGCTCCAAAGTCTGTCAAAGTTACTGTCAACATCAATTCGAAATAAACATTCCGAATTTTCCAAAAATGTAAAAAATGCATTTTACATCCATAGAACAATAACGAAACAAAAATTGTTTCGTTATTGTTCGAGAAAATCTTAAATCAATTCGAAATAAACATTCCGAATTTTCCAAAAATGTAAAAAAATGCATTTTACACCCATGGAACAATGACGAAACAAAAATTGTATCTATCCATCGCCAACTACTTTCGAGCATTGCTCCTCGATTTTGGAAAAATCTTAATTCTATAAACGTAAAGGAATAATAACGACAAAAAACGCAATAATCCTAATTTTTCTGTACAACAAAGAAAAGTTGAAATATCGTTTTTGTCTTGTGCAAGAAAAGAGATCGGCGCGAAATGTACCGAGTCGAGAAAGGGATCATGGATGTTGAGTTAGGATGAGCGAACGGGACGTAATTGCGTGTTGATAATTGAAGCTCGCGAACCCGGGCTCTTGCAAGCCGTAAGTCCATTTTGATGTTGTAGGCGAGTGGTATATTCGCGATGTAATGGCAGCTTGACCGAGGTGGTGGCCGTAAACACTGTTCCACCCTTACGGGTACAATATATACCTCATATATTGGATCATCGTGCAAAACTACCCTGGATTATCAGGACTTATGGTACTCCACGTTTGGTGTTCTACCTCGTGCGATCACCACTTTTCGACCTTCGGTTAACAAAGAACGGCTTATCGTTACAGAAACGCCTAAAACGAAGACCTATTTGCATTGAACATGAACAAATAACGTTGTTAAGCGAAACATCGATCATTTAAATTTGCAATCAACGATGATAATAAGCATTTCGAACTAAAGAATATTAATTAAATTTCGATCAGAAATTATTATTGGTCTAGTAGTTTGTCGAATTTCGAACAATCGACGATAAATTGTTTTATAAATTACGATTTTTCATCGAAATAATGAAATTACGAATTTCATCGAATACGAAAAATGACATGTTTATATAAAAAGGAGCTTTTTAATTGCGAACATAAAGTTTTAAAAACACCTAAAGCTAACTCCCATTTACGTTGATTATCAACAAATAACAGTCTTATGAAAAAAATCGATCATTTAAATGTTAATAAATTTGTCCAACTAAAGAATATTAATTAAATTCGATCAGAAATTATTATTCGCCTCGCTAATTCATCAAATATTGAAGGTTCCATAAAAATATCATTTTAAATTATGATTTTTCATCAAAATAGTGAAATTATCCATTTCCATCGAATAAGAAAAAAAAAATGTCAATTTATAAAAAAAAAAAAAGAAATCTTTCACTTACGAAATTTTAGTTTCATCAAAACTAAAAGATTGTTCCAAAAATCTGATTAAAAATTGTATTTCCTCTCACCGTACACCAAAAATGACCAACGCAAAAAACAATAATTTCGATCTACGATTATCATTTCTAAAATCACCTAGAATACCAAAACCTAACGCTTACAATCTATCGAAGAACGAGAAGAAAAAAGAATCTCCGCGCCGATGTTTCCGGAAACAGACACAAATTCTCGGGTTCCCGATGTACGCCGGATTCCAGAAGCGCAAGTGTAAGTCTTACGGACGAGGCGCTAATTTTTGTATAAACGTTGGTCACACGCGCTCGTTCCATGCTTCGTTCTGTTATGCGGTAAGGAGGACCGATGAAAAAAAAAGAAAAAAAAAAAAAAAACAAATGAAAAAAACTTCGGGCATTTCTCGAATGTTTTTTCATTCTATCACGATCGTTTGCTATTTTTATTTATCATGGCAAACAAGTTGGTCTAACGAAGGGTAGTGACAGACTCTATAATTCTTATACATATATATATACATATTTATACACAAGTCAAAGAATTTTCTGTTCACGACAATAACAAAAAAAAAAAAAAAAAAAAAAAAAAAAAAAAGAAAAGAGTCAAAAGTCAAAAGAAAAAAAAATCGGGAAAAATTCCAAATGACTTATTCGTCATCGACCTATAATAAACTATTTATATACAGTTAGATATTTGCATATACACATGCAG
Source organism: Tryphoninae sp. A BG-2022a (assembly GCA_030522965.1). Classification (NCBI taxonomy): domain Eukaryota; kingdom Metazoa; phylum Arthropoda; class Insecta; order Hymenoptera; family Ichneumonidae; species Tryphoninae sp. A BG-2022a. The sequence goes on from JAPYZT010003435.1 coordinate 4,422, forward strand.
AGCCACGTTTATTATAAAAAATTTAAAAAAAAATAAAATAAGAAAGAATCGAAAAAAAAAAGGAAAAAAAGGGTAAGCCGATGCGTAAAGATGCTGGTTTCGACTGAATAATAGAGGGATACGTCGAAGGTGGCTCGGTCGTTCGACCAGTCTTTTTACGACGGGGATATTAGGTGTCAAATGTGACACCAACCTGCCAACTACTGTTGCACCGCTGCTGATTTTGCTTCTGGGCATGCCCGAACACTTTTTCTTTATTTCTTTATTTATATATCTTTCTTTATTTCTTCCTTTCACCCTCGGCATACGCGCATCTTCCTTCTCGTATAGATATTTATTTCACGGTATAAATATACACGGGCATACATGATGGACGGTAGAATATCGAAGTAGGGATATGGTTTGCATTGTCGTGGAAGGGAACACGTGGAGAATCGAGACGACAGAGATCAGGGCTAATCCGTTTTATCCCCATATATATGTGTGTGTGTGTGTGTGTGTGTGTGTGGGTGTGTGGTGTGTGTGTGTGTATGTATGCAGACACGTGTGCGCTTGTCTGTGTTTGTATGTATGGGTCGTTCCATCACTAACCACCGAGTTATCCCAGCTACCGTATATTTTCTGTATTTTGCAGATTTCAAGTTTGACTTTATATCAGAAAAATTGTTTATTAGTAACATTTTAATATTTTGAGTTTGTGGAGTATGGGAATTTACTACGACTGGTAATTGAGTGTGATAAGAAGAAGTAATAAAAATAGATCAGTTTTCTTTCATCCAAATTTTTGAGGTGTTTTTAATATTCGATAAATATGAATAATCAAGGGCCACTAATCACCGAGTTATCCCAGCTATTGTATATTTTCGGTTTCCAAATTTTTCAGGCGCTTTTGATATTTGATAATTGTGACTAATCAAGGGTCACTAATCACCGAATTATCCTATCTATTGTATATTTTCTTTATTTTGCAAATTTCCCGTTTTACTTTATATCAGAAAAATTGTTTATTGCTAACGTTTTTAATATTTTGAGTTTGTGGAGTATGGGAATTTACTACGGCTGATAATAGCATGTGATAAGAAGGATTAATAAAAATACATCAGTTTTCTTTCATCCAAATTTTGGAAGTGTCTTTGATATTCGATAAATGTGAATAATCAAGGGTTTTTCAATTTATCATCAAATGTGAGGAAAATATCGAGTTATTCTAATTGAGAGACAATGTAAAAAAAAATTAATTCTCTCATTCGGTATTACGGGTGATAAAGAAATGAAATCTTGGCTTTTTACCAATACAATGTTTTCCTCGGTCTCGCGGCTGAAGAAAGGAACCAAAAAACAAAACGAAGAAAACAAAATAAAGAAATAAGAAAGTTCCCGTATCTCTATCAATATAAATTTTTCGTTGGTGAAGTCAAACGCGAAGTGCTTTGCAGTGATTGAACGTGACGAGTTCGGGATTCGAGTGTATTTTATATGTGTGTGAGCCAGAGAGGGACACACACACAAAGACAAAGAGAGAGACAGACGCAAAAAAACAGAGAGAGAGAAAGAGAGAGAGAGGGAGAGAGAGAGAGAGAGAGAGAGGGAGAGAGGGAGAGAGAGAGAGAGAGAGGGAGAGAGAGAGAGAGAGAGAGAGAGAGAGAGAGAGAGGGGGAGAGAGAGAGAGAGAGAGAGAGAGAGAGCAGCAAATAGCTCAGACACACATATGTGTATGTGTGTGTGTGAATTGCGTGGATAAGCGGCATCGCTCCTTTGATGCCGAGGGACCACCGCACACCGCGCGTGTCCACATAGAGGCTTTCGGTCAAACAGAGATACCGTGGAACATAGGCGACGGCGACGACGACGATCGCAAGTACAACGCACATACCGCGTTGCTAGCCGTGTGCTTATTTTTCAAGCCGCGGAGATATCGGCGAGCCACGATACTCGCTTCATTCGTGAGAAATTCGTGCGATCGGTATCCACGGATCTTTTACTGTCGGTCCAGGGAATCGTGTTACGCGCATGTACTTCTATATATATGTCTATACCTTCCCATATATCTTTGTATTAATCGTAATAATGGTAAAGATAATTTGTTATTCTTATTGTTATTATTACTATTATTATTATTTATTATTATTTATTGCTGTTATTATTATTGCTGCCATTGCCGTTGTTATTAAGTCGTCACGAGATATTGAATATCGATCCTTCCATTCTTCTCTGATAGGCGAACTAAAATTGATAAAAAGATAACATTACCGAAGATATTTGCGCGACTTGAAGTTTTTGTCTCTATAGGCAATAACAGTAGCAAAATCGACATCAACAATAACAACAACAACAACAACAATAATAATAATAATAATAATAATAATAATAATAATAATAATAATAATAATAATAATAATTTCTTTCGGTCGATGTTATGAAAAAATGAAGAAAAAATATAAGAGCGCATGAATCAAGTAGCTTCAGGTAAAACACGACCTCTTCTTACACTTTTTTTTTCAAGAATATTTTTACATAAATAAAATGTCACTTAATATTCATTAAAATTGTATCCAGGCAAGCAAAAAATGTGAGAGAGTGCATGACGTGTCTGTAAACACGTGTAAAACTATTCTATCAACAACATTATTCTCGAAAAATTTCTTCAAGAATTTTCCACAAATAATTCGCGAATTACTGAAAATTATCAATTCCGTTTATTTTTAATCGTATTATTCGAATTTCAATGAATATTCCGTTATTAACAATAAGAAATACAAATATCTTCCAGCATTTCCCTCAATTAAAGAAAAATATAAATTTGAATGATAATAATAATAATAATAATAATAATAAATCATCTTGTTTAAAATGTTTTATCGACTCGCGAAATGAGAATCGTTTTCCTTGCTGTTTTTTTTTTTTTTTTTGAAAAATAGGTGGTAAACAGAATAAACTCGAATGCAAAAATTCGGAAACTGTACATCAGTCGTTTTCAAACACCTCGAATCTACCCAACTTGAAATCGTCCGCCATTGCTCATTTGTCCTTTCCGCCACGTTTTTATCGTATTTCCTCGAAACTCTTCGACTTCAAATCCAACCGATTTCATATATATATACATGTATATAATTTATGCATACACTATCCTGATATATATATATATATATATACATCTCTCTCAGAGAGAGAGAGGGAGAGAGAGAGGGAAAGAGAGAGAGAGAAAGGAAGAGGGAGGAAGAGGGAGAGAGGTGGAGGAAGATATTCCTCCACCCACTTATACTTCTCTTTTAGTTTTCAAATCTGTCCTTTTTTCGTCCCCTTGTATTCCGAACTGACTCCAAAAAAAATTAATCTCTCCCTCTTTCTTCTTCACTCCGCATCTCGCTTCTTTCCTCGAGGTCGACTTGCCGAGGTCGCTATTTGGTTAGGACTCGCATGGCGCGATAAGCTCCGGATTTCATTTGTCTCTCTCGCTCTCTCTCTCTCTCTCTCTCTCTCTCTTCCCCGTTCTTTCTCTTTTTCCTCTCGCTGCCTTCTGTTTTTACCCGAAGGTAAATAGTCGTGAACACGACGTGACCGGACCTTCCGTCGCGCGCGGCGAAGAAAAAGTGCGACCAACTTTTGGACCCACAGATCGCTTCTTTACATATATATATATAGATATATTTTTTTTATGTATATTCTACCTGCCAACGCCAACTGGACAAAATCCCTCTCCCAATGTCTTAGCGAAAATTTCCCTTTTTTCATTCTTGGTAGTCCCGATGCGCTCTTTTGCCATGCACTTTCGGACACGCCGATACCCTATCTTCTCTTTGAGAAAAGTGGCGGAGAAGAAAAAAAAAGCTGTACAAGAGTTTGACGTTCTTTAACGGATAATAAATTTATCGACTAACTTATAACATGGAAAACGATTCGCGCGAAACAATAATTAAACATTATTTCGCGGTCGAGCAATAATGATTGTTGTCACAAACATTTATCGTTTTATTTTATTCTCGCATGATTTACCAATTAACTATGCCAGATTCAAAAATGCAACACGAACGATCGACAAGAATTAATAATTAAGGGTGCAAACCACTTTTGAGGCCGAAAAATATAACAAACTTTGCGATTTTTTTTTCAAAGAAACTAAACAACATATCGAAATTTGATAAAAAGATTCTTATTATACAAGTATCGAGGATTGTTTAAAAATTTTATCACAGCTGTACTAAACAAAATGATGGCTTCCCAGCATTTTCCCAGCTGTGTCTTTTCTTTTTCATTGCTCCCTTGGTCGAATCCATAACTATTGCAATTTCAAAGCTACAATAATGAACCAAAAACAATTGGATACAGCATGATAACAGCTTCGACATTTCGTAGCATTCTTTTTTATATTACAAAGTTCAAACGTTATTAATAATTATTCTGCATTTTTTTGCGTTTTGTCTAAATTTTTGTTTCAACAATACACCCCTTTTGCAAAAAATCAATTTAATTCTTCGAAAACTCAATAATTTCTTTCTCAAGTATGACCGATTTCATTCTTCGTAACTGTATTGTGTAAACAACAGTGTGTCACAGTTTTTTTAAAATCGTTTCCGTCATCCGCAATATATATATATATATATATATATATATATATATTTGATACGACTTACAAGATACAGTGTGATTGATTAGATATCGATGATAATCGTAGATCACATATACCGAGAGTATTTAAACATACACACAACGATAGACGCGGATGGTATTGTAACAAGGACGCACTGATTTCGATGAGGTTCGATGATAAATTCGAGCTGTCTATAACGATAATATAATCGGTGTACAAATATCCGACCTTTGAAATCACATAAATCGTGAATCAAACGTGACGTCAGCCTTTGACGATTCGATATATGGATTTTGCCTCGTCTCACCCTGTGACATCGTTCTTCTTGTATTTCAAAGATAATTTCTTCTTGTCTCTAACAATTCTCAAATTTGTTAAAAATTTGTTTCAAACAACGGTAAATTTCTTTATCCCAATCGATTCCAGAGTTCCTCGTAACTCGAACAATAATAAACCAAGAAAGATCATTCGATTCAGGAAATCCAAGATTTTTGTCTGAAAAAACAAAATTGAAATTGTTTAAATCGTGTCAAATAAAATTGTGATAAACAAATGGAGATTTTTTTGACATAGTTGTTTGATAAATTACACAGATTCGGGATCGGAGAGTGGCTCTCACAAAGCTGTGAATGGTCCTCGTGGCTCGGGAGGACACAAGGGTGGCGGTGGTTCCGACGGCAAACCAACGAGGGTACGAACAGTTCTAAACGAGAAGCAATTGCACACGTTGAGGACGTGCTACGCCGCGAATCCACGACCGGATGCTTTGATGAAGGAACAACTGGTCGAGATGACGGGATTGAGTCCACGTGTCATAAGGGTCTGGTTTCAAAATAAAAGATGCAAGGATAAGAAAAAAACCATTGCAATGAAACAACAAATGCAGCAGGAAAAGGTAAGCGAGACGACGAACTCGATGAAGTTCGATATCGAAAGATCGTTTCATATTATTTATTCTTTTTTACCTTCTTGAAAAATAATGTTTGCTTTCAGCTTTTTGAAATTCAAATTTTAACGCGTCGGGGTAATTTCAGATTTTAACGGAGTATCGTTGAGTGCGTCATTGGACAAGCTCTAATTTCCAACTTTTATTTTCTAGTATTATGGTCGAAGATTGTTTTTTTTTCATTTAATACTGGAAATATGATTATATTTTATATTTAAGGAAGTATAATTATATTTTATCGTGGATTGAAATTAGATTAACGACACAAATTTGAATAACGCAAATAAAAGGAAAATATGTTTTATTTACATTTCTCATGGCAGTCGCTTAAATTGCGCAAAAATTAGCAAGCCAAGCGTAAAAATGTGATCAACTGTAATTTGAAATATTCAAGTATTCGTATATCGCAGGAGAGCAAAAACTAGTTTCAAATCTTTACTTTTAATCAAACGCTGGGCAAGCTCGTCGATAATTAATCGAACATTTCAAGAATTTACGAATAAATTTTCGTCTAACGTTACGAAGTATTTCCCGTTACAGGACGGGCGAAAGCTGAGTTTCGGTGGCATGCAAGGGATCCCAATGATAGCAAGCAGTCCGGTCAGGCACGAAAGTCCAATAAGCATGACACCACTCGAGGTACAAGCGTATCAGCCACCCTGGAAGGCGCTCTCGGATTTTGCGTTACACACCGATCTCGACAGGCTCGATCCAAACGCTCCGCCATTCTACCATTTGGTCTCACAGGTAAAACACGTTCTTTTTCTCGAATTTGTCCGTGTAAAATGGTTATTAATAAGTAAATTAGCAATTGTCACAATCGTACTCTTCTTTGGATGAGTCGATCATCGCTACGTTCTCATTCTAATTACAAATGTTGGAAAAACTATTTTCCTTCTTATAAAAATAACATGTAAGATGGTTATTAATAAGTATATTAGCAATTGTTGCAATCCTCCCCTTCTTCGGATGAATCGATCATCGTTAGGTTCTCATACTAATTACAAACGTTGGAAAAACTATTTTCCTTTCTAATAAAATAACATGTAAGATGGTTATTAATAAGTATATTAGCAATTGTTACAATCGTCCTCTTCTTCTTCGGATGAGTCGATCATCTTTACGTTCTCATACTAATTACAAATGTTGGAAAAACTATTTTCCTTCTTATAAAAATAACATGTAAGATGGTTATTAATAAGTATATTAGCAATTGTTACAATCCTCCCCTTCTTCGGATGAGTCGATCATCGCTACGTTCTCATACTAATTACAAATGTTGGAAAAACTATTTTACTTCTTATAAAAATAACATGTAAGATGGTTATTAATAAGTAATATAAAAGTTATAAGTAAAGTTAATAACATGAACAATGATTTACATAATTAACAATAACATTAAAAACTAATGACAGATTTTAAATAATAGATCAAGATAAATATCAAATAAGAATAAATATGAGAAAAATGTGATTTTGAGCTTGGAAGTGATTCATAAAACGATTCCATTCCACAGATGCACGGTTACGATTTACACGGAAGTCCACCGCCTCAGCATCCACCGCCCGCTCTTCTAGGTCCTATGAACGACGGAAGTGGAGGCGGCGGTGGTTCCCTTCAGCCTCTCGGACCTTTGCATTCCGGCGGTGGTCCACCGGACATGGGACAACACGGACTCGACAGCAATGATCGTTACGTGACTTATCTCGAGAGCGACAGCGATTCCCTTCATCACGACACGAGAAGTCCATAGTGTTATCCTCTCAATTTAAGGTGTAGATAAAACGCAAACTAAAAAAGAACCGTGTAAATGGGACAACAAGGCGCATCCTGGCCCGATGCGAACGAACGCTTTCATCATTTTTTCAATTCTGAAAAAGAAAGAAAGCGGAGAGTTAAAAATGAAGAGAAGATTATCGGAAATTGCGAGTTTGTGCTCGAAATTCACGTTAAAAAAAAGACACGATGGCGATGATTCATACTCTGCGAGTATAAATAAATAATTAATTCAGTGAATTTCGAGATTTTCTTGGTCAAGTCGATTCTGGCAATTGGACACACCGAATCTTCGATACTCAAGATCCTCGACGAATTATCGGATAGATCGTCAAAAATACGCGTTCGATGGTGAACTCGAGTGTAAATAGTAAATAAAGAAAAAGATCGATGGAGAATTTCAAACTTCGATGTTTAGGGACGAGCGAGTATTTTGCTTGTCTTTTCCTTTTTTTTCTTCTGAGAACTATGACGATGGTAAGAAACGCGCGCAACCCTCGTCGAAACGTTGGCGAAGTTTTTAAATTGTTTCGTTTGTACATATACAGTAATATAAATAAATAAATGCGACGAAGGTGTAATTAATTCGAAGAAAATCCGAATGATTGTTACGATGTGAAAAGTATCGAATTCAAATGGAAAAAATGGAATTCTCCCTTACTGATTTAACCATGGATATTATATCGACCGATGCGTACTTACGGGCGCTTTAGAGACAGCTGTACAGGTTAGGTAGCGCACGAGCGCAACATACGATTGACGTATTCTCCAGCGCAGCTCAACCTAGCGAGAGGAAACAAAGCTTAGCCACTTCTTGCCATGATTCTGCGTCGACTGAGCTAAATTTTCTCATGATCCGTTGCGTCGTACCGTGGAATTTGTGAATCGCGTTTTCGAAGTGAGCGTAGGGTGTCGTGCTGTCTCTCAAGGTGATAGTTGTTCCACGTGATTTTTGTGGCCGTGGGTACGTTAATTCTACAGGGGCTGATGTTTTCTTTTCTTTTACTTACCGTATCAACTATCTACGTGAAAACGTTGGATGAAAATTTGTCAGAATACATTGACTTTTCGTTTTATCTAACCAGGCTCCATGATCTGTTTCCCATTACTTTCACTTCGTCGTATCATCTTGGCGAGATTTTTAACAATCGGAGAGGTCAGTATTGCGGTCGAGGCTCATGGTGATGTTTGAATTGATCAATACGACAGTTTGGAAATGAATTGTTGCATGGAAGAATGAGGTAAAACTTTGAAAAGTTGGTATAAGCATATGTAAATTATGTTACACTATTATAAATCTATCACACGTGTATATATATAAAATAATATCCATATAATTTATATGTATTATTTCTTCAAATTATGGCGATTTTTTTCCTGAACTTACTGAGCAAACCAAGAACTCCGGGTAGTCATGACACCTTGCAACATTCGCATTGCCATCTATGATCGACCACACCAATGTTGATTTCCCAAACCATACAACTAAAAAAGACATAAATGATAACTTACAATTCACACAAAACACTACAAAAACGAAAAAGAGCAAGAGAAAAAGGAAAATAAAGAAAAACAATGTTGATCAGCTAATCGAGCAACGAGAGAAAACTAAAACATTGCGCATCCCGCATCTGGCAAAAGGTTTGGTAACCCAATCAACGATACAAATAAAATGGGCAAATATTTCTTGAGTTTAACTATTAGACAAAAAAAGAAACAACTCTGTAACTAGATTCAAAATTCGGCGTAAATACCAAAGTATGTGAGCCGCATTATAAATGGATTAACTTGTAAATATGATACTTACACTCCATTAAAGATGAGGGAACGAAAAAACATGAAGAATACAAGAAAAGATGAAAACCTAGAATAACAAAGAATAAAATCATTACGCGTATCATTGTAAGTGAAAGTACGTACTGTCGCCAGTATGTACATTTCAACATTTCTTTTTGGGTGCTTGTATAAAACAACAACAAACAACAAAACAAAAAAAGAATTCATTACACTAATTATTAGTATATCTAAATATATATATATTTATATATATATATATATGTAGTCTATATGTATATAGTCTGCATATATGTATATAACTTCTGTAAGTGCATATAAAACGCGTTTATATGTAAATACTGAACTTGTATATTGCATAATATATACTCCATGGTATATGTATATGTTGAAGAAATTGCTTACGTTTGACGAAACACAAATTTACGTTTGAACATTCTCGAATTTGTATGATATTTCTATACCGGCACAAGTGTATGTAATAAAGTGGCGAAAAAACATGAACACATTGTCTTTAATGAGAAAAAGTTTCGTATTTATAGATAATAAATAAATGAATATATCATTACGACAACGATAACCTGCAAAAAATCTTGACGTTCCATCATGAAATAACTTTACGAACGTCTTTCTCTTTTTGCATTTGAAATATTATAGTTGAATGCAGTTTTTGTTATGGACTGAATGTATTATATATTACTTTGAGGTTATGTTAGGCTCATTACCAAATTTCCATAAAAATGCTCACAATTAATCGTTGATACACATTATTTTAAATGTCACAACAAAATATGATATCAACTGACATTGCAATACGAATGTGGCAGCTTGAATGGAAGAACTTACGGATCTCACCGCGGATGGCAGCACCTGATAGGTAATTATCGGCTTTATTCGGACATGCTTGTTGTAGAAGTGAGGGAGAAGTTTAGTATTTTCTGCTGTTTCAATTAACATTTTTTACATATAATTCGCTGCAGATATTAAAATATACAGATTGTACATTGGTAACGACTCAAGTCCTAGTATTTACGGAGATCGAATGAATATGACTAACGATAAGTTCACGTTGCGAAAAACATAATTCGCTGTCTTACCGACGGTCAATTTGATCATTATCTGGTCTCTCTATATCCCACAGAGCATCCATTTTCACTTATCTCTTCATAGTAAATATTTTCAACAGTTCACGTGGCGTGATCGGCGATTAGAGGGGAGATCCGCAACGCTTGACAAAAGTCGAAATCTCGAGAGTTCGTTTTGATTTACGTCAGCAACGAATGATGACAAAATGTTAAATGTCTTACAGTGGTTAATCGAAGACCCTCATTATACCATACGTAAGAGATAACGGGACTGACGTCAATTGAGAAAGCACAAAAGTAGAATTGAACATAAAATTTTCGCTCTTTTCAAATCCGAGGTCAAAAATAACAATTCCTATTTAAAAACGTAAATTAACCTTCATACAACTTTCAAGGTTAAAATCGTGGTCAAATTAGAGGTCCGGTATGAAAATCCGGAATGATTACGCTAGCTTGCGGCCAACTTAACGCGGGTACAAAAAAGTTCACTCTTTGCCCGCTCAGATGTCGCGGAACCAACTTTCAAGATTTCGACGTGGTTTCGACTTTTGTCGATGGGTGCTAATTTCCCCCCGAATCTCTGGCTATGAAGATTGTTCACACATAAGCAAAATGACAAGCACGTATATCTAGCGCACCTCACCATCGGCCAAAACAAGTATTAAATCCTAGGGAGGTTTCCTCGTCCAATCACAAAAGACGTAGAAACCGAAAACTTGCTTCACAGATAGCGTCCCATCTAGATTATCTTTTTTTATGCACGTGGCAGAGAACAACATCAAACGTACTCGTAAATGTATTAAAACATTTGTTTTTCTATTATCACAAGAGGTTACAAGGCTAATAGTTATTCCAATTTCGCGGTCTAACATATGAGCAATACAGAGTGGCATCTGACTATTGAAATAAGCTGTATATCTAATAGGTATACAAAATGCCTCCTAAATACAAAATGGTAAACAAAATACAAACTGCAAATCAGCGGCTTTTAATGAGCACATGTCATCTGATAGATATTTATTATTGCATTATATTTTTCATTTTTCTGTTCATACTTCGTAGGGTTTATAATGTTAATTAGGTATTTAATATAATATTACTGTTACTGTTATGATAAACATGTTTTGCAGGGAGGGAAAAAGTTTCCACCAAAAATAGAATCAAAACCTCTACCAAAACCCGTTACGAATGAGGATGGTTCTACAACTACTGAAGCATCCAGTGGCCTCAATCTGGAGGCTGAAAATCAATTCGAGCTCGAACTATGCTGGTGTATACAACAGTTGCAGCTGACTCTCGATACTGGTAAATTAAGCGAAAAACAATTGCTCGACAATACAAAGAGTCTTAATGTATTGAAAAGCCATAGAGTACCGCTGATAAAAAAGAGATTAGCCATGAGAAATATATTTGGAGACTACCGAGCGAAAATGATACAGGATGAACAAAAACATGGAAAGTATGTGTCCAATGTCAAGTTCTCCAAACCTAAGTTAGACAGCAATAAATCTACGTTCCTAAGGAAAGCTGGGATGGATTCAAAAACAAAAATTACAAATACTGAGGAGTCTAGTGGTGTAATACTCGATGGAGAAAAAGTTAATTCTAAGATAGCTTTTGCGATGAGCAAAGAACCATCGGAAGTACCTTTTACATTTAATTTTTCTGCTCCTGAATGTACATAAAAATTTATATATTTTTTTATCTGTTTACTTATCTAAGTCCTCCACGACAAAAATCATATTAATAATTTCTTATGAATTTAGACGAATTTGTTAATGTACGCAAAAATAAAAAAAACGTAAATATAAAATACGCATTATAACCCAGTGGGCAGAAGCCCAATCTTTACAAAAAAAATGTAAATATTATTCAATCAATTCATTTTGTAAATATTGTAGAAAGATTTGTACATGTTTGCGATATCATCTCAATATCGTGTACTATATAAAACAACGTGTCATTTGCAGTAACAAATAATTTTAGAGTACTTACCTTTTTTTATTATAGCAACTTTGTATATTAACTGTTGCTAAGTTTCATGAATTATTACAAAATTGAGAGAGAATACTCTTTTATCATAAAACGGTATTTATACGGTCCTGTGGCGCAACGGATAACGCGTCTGACTACGGATCAGAAGATTCCAGGTTCGAATCCTGGCAGGATCGACTGTTATTTTTTTTATGTTAAAATGCAGCCTTAACATATGTCATGACCATAATGCTCAATTAACTGTATTTAATTAACTCATAGTTGCAAAAAAAATTTGTGTGCATTGTCTAACAGACTTAGTTTGTCTTTTACAAATAACCTGCTTCCGCTATGCGAATATACATCTATAGACGATGCTGCAACACACACACATAGACAGGAAGTAGAGTTTGCGCAGGTACACTACCGCTTTCAGTTCCGCAACGTGTATCGGTGTGCACGTCGTATGGTACAGTAAAAGTCAGATCACGAAGAGCTTACAGCAGATTTTCTTTTATCATTCCTAAAGTTCAAAATGAGTGACGACATTGTGACTGGGATAGAGAACCTCAATGTGAAAGCTGAAAAGGCATGAAATATAATCCACGTTTTATAATCATCACGCATAATAAATAAGAATTTGTATTGAACGATTGACCAACAAAACATGCTGTCTATATTGCGTTATCGCGGTTGCATACAGTGCGGCACTAAGTGGACACATGCTTGGGTTGGTTATGACGATTTTTTCTCACGCGTTTTTCCCTTGCTGACGCTGTTTTACTACAATTGTTACAAACTTGTGTCGTTTAACCCTTTGAGCTGTAAGGACGCATTTATGCGCCCGCATATGCATCTGTGGACCGCATAGGCTAAGATTTCTTAGGCCTCTAAGGGTTAAACAATTGACAGTTACTCACATTAACAATATCTCATTATTCCAACGTTTTTGCGTCTCAATATCATTTAACCAAGTGTTTGCAAAATTCTTAGAATCGATATTCTGACGTAACCTGAAAAGCTGTTGCCATCGTTCTATTGTATCGTCATGCCTACCCGACTAAGTAATGGCTTGATCATTCCTATCTGACAATATTCATTCAGGAAATACTGAATTCAATCGAAAAAGTGTATTATATATAACAGTGTTAAAGTGTCATGAAACAATTTGATTTTTGGTCATTGTTGTTTTGATGTTATTTTTTTAGACAAAACAGAAGCGCCCAAAGGAAAAGAAGCCTGTACCAGAGAAAAGTATTGTATCCGAGTTGAAACCATGGCCCGCATTTATTCAGGTTAGTAGACAGAAAGTATAAAGTTTGTGAGAAAATCGAGCTTACAAGGTCTGTGTATGGAGAATGTGTATCTTTATTTTTCTTGCATAACGCTTTATGACGCGTATGATGAACCTTATTCTAATTATCAATTATTAACAAACAAAAGATCTATAATTACATTTTGTATGAGAATATAAATTGAAACATTTTTTAATAATATTATATATTTTGGACCCTGCAAAAGAACCAAGAGGTGAAAAAAATTTTTACATTTTGGAATCAATAGTCGTAAGATTCTTCGGCAGCTTCTTTTCAACTTTGAACCTATGAACATAAAGTTTACGACCACATTAAAATTGTTTTTTTTTCTTCCATAAACACCAAAACACAAAGTATAATGAAAAACTATAGAATATACCAAATGCGAGTAATTTTGTTAAAAGTCTTGGTTTTATAAATTTTAGGAGCGCATCACTATGTTCGACAAGCTAAAAGCCGAGTACGAAGCCGACCTCGCATCGAAAACTCCTGTAGACATTACGGTCACTCTGCCCGATGGTAACACTGTATCTGCTCAATCGTGGAGAACAACACCATATGAAGTGGCCCGAGGTATAAGTCAGGGTCTTGCCGACAACATGGTAATAGCACGTGTCAACAATGAACTCTGGGATCTTGATAGACCGCTCGAGGCGAGTTGCAAGCTCCGACTGTTGAAATTTGACGACGCTGATGCTCAGCAAGTATTCTGGCATTCCAGTGCCCACATACTCGGTGAAGCAATGGAACGAGTTTATGGTGGTTGTCTTTGTTATGGACCACCAATTGAAAATGGCTTCTATTATGACATGTTCACTGGAGAGAAGGGAATCTCCAATCTCGATTTTCCCTATATCGAAAGTCTTTACAAGAATATTGTTAAGGAGAAACAGTCGTTTGAACGTTTGGAAATGAAGAAGGAAGATCTTCTAGAAATGTTCAAGTACAACGAGTTTAAAGTTCGTATATTGAACGAAAAGGTCACTACACCAACTACAACGGTGTATCGTTGTGGTCCTCTGATTGATCTCTGTCGTGGCCCGCATATTCGCAACACGGGCAAAGTAAAGGCAATAAAACTGACGAAAAATTCGTCCACTTACTGGGAAGGAAATGCAAATGCAGAGTCGTTGCAGCGTGTCTATGGCATCAGTTTTCCGGACAATAAGCTGCTTAAAGAATGGGAAAAGTTTCAAGAGGAAGCAGCCAAGCGCGATCATCGTAAGATTGGCCGTGAACAAGAATTATTCTTCTTCCACGAGCTATCGCCAGGGTCGTGCTTCTTTCAACCTCGTGGGGCTCATATATATAACACTCTCGTCGAATTCATACGCTCCGAGTATCGTAAGCGTGGCTTTCAGGAAGTCGTTACACCGAATATCTATAACAGCAAATTATGGCAAACATCCGGCCATTGGCAACATTACGCCGACAATATGTTCTCATTCGACGCTGAGAAGGAAACTTTCGCCCTAAAACCGATGAATTGTCCGGGTCACTGCATGATATTCGACGTGAGAAATCGCTCATGGCGAGAATTGCCACTGCGTCTGGCCGACTTTGGTGTTTTGCATCGTAACGAACTGTCCGGTGCTCTTACAGGGCTCACGAGAGTACGAAGATTCCAGCAGGACGACGCTCACATATTCTGCAATCCTGAACAAATCAAGGACGAGGTGCTAGGAGCACTCGAGTTCCTTAAATACGTGTATGGCATTTTTGGCTTCACCTTCAATCTTTGCCTTTCGACTAGACCAGACAAGTATCTCGGAGAATTATCAGTTTGGGATCATGCAGAGAAAGGTCTCGCTGAAAGTCTCGATGCTTTTGGCGCAAAATGGGTAGAAAATCCTGGTGATGGTGCTTTCTATGGACCAAAGATCGATATTACAATCACGGATGCCCTCAAGAGATCTCATCAGTGCGCCACAATTCAACTAGATTTCCAACTACCCATTAGATTCAATTTAAGTTACGTCAAGTAAGTATTCGACAAGCTTCATTCAATTCTAACTTGAATTTGAAAAATGGAGATATTTTAATGTTCCTTACAACGTACGATTTCTTAGTTTATGTTAAATTAAAGAATTCTAGATTCCTCTTGTTTTAAGGTTCTACCAGCACTTCTGGTTTAACATTTTTAGGATACTGTAACATTTCTAAACTCAGAAATAGAATTTAAATACTATTGGAGGATTTTTAACGACAACCAAATCTTAAAAAACGTTCATAAAAAATCAATGCGTTCAGAATGTAGTGCCCTGCCATTATCATTGTTTCTTCAAACATTGTCTAGACAAAGGAAATCAGTAAATGACTCATCTATCTTTTATTGTTATCAATCAGTGAGGCTGGCGAGAAAACACGACCTGTGATAATACATCGAGCAATTTTGGGGTCGGTCGAGCGAATGATTGCCATTCTCGCAGAATCTTATGCTGGCAAATGGCCATTCTGGTTATCACCAAGGCAAGTCATGGTAATTCCGGTCGGTCCACAATTCGACGATTATGCATTTCAAGTCAAGGAGAAGCTTTGGGCATCTGGATTCATGGCCGAGGTCGACATTGATGCAAGCGACACAATGAACAAGAAAATTCGCAATGCCCAATTAGCCCAATTCAACTTTATCCTCGGTAATATATTCATCATCTTCTTCCTACCAATACAATCGCACTAAAGTCAACAAGAACCACCGAATCTTTTACCAATAAATTCGTTTCAGTTGTCGGTGAGAAGGAACGAGCTGGTAACACTGTAAACGTTCGAACGAGAGACAATGTGGTCCATGGTGAACTGACGGTCGACGATTTGATCAAAAAGTTTACAGTCTTCAAGGAAACCAAGGATCGTACCTGCGAGGACAAATTCTAAAAAACCATTGGTATCATTTCCACTGATAAAGAAACTTATTTATGTGCTTGTATTCAACATTTGCGACAAGATTTTTGGGGCATATTGCGATTTCTTATGATTTTTTGTAATATTTATATCACAACACATTTCTTGCAAAATAGATATGTTTTTGTTTCGCGTTCTTTTGGTTATATTCACGACGTATATTCTATGATACTTAGATAAGGGATACAATCCGAAAGCCACAAACAGTGGCAATAACTGAAAATAAAACGTCGTTAAAAAAATAGTTCAACGCCCGAAGAATTATTTTCCATTATTCAATAACAATGGCATTTGAACAACGGTCCGGCAGAGAATGGTATAGTTACCGGTTGTCTCCACTGGTTCTAGTGGTAGCACCGGTAGCACTGCAGCACCGGTGGTGCATCATCGTATAATCATGTCGTACCAGGAGAAACGATTTGTGTCTTCCTGGTTGGCTCTCTGAAGGCCCCAGTACACTATGGCCCATGCGTGCCCACTACAGGCCATCGCCATTGTGTACAGGGGGTAATGGTATATCATGGCGCGCAATCGGGGAGTTGTCGGTTTTTGGGCACACTTCAAAGGAATCGTGGCGTAGCGTGACCTGTGTGAACACCAAGTGCGCCATTGTGTGAACACCAAGTGATCGTGGCCTACAATTGTGCATTGCAAAGCGTGGCCCATCACAGGGGGGGCTTGACTGCTATTGGCTATCGGCATTTTGCAAATGGTTGTTCCATAGGCCACAGCAAATACTCTTGGGTGGGGCTTGGGCGCATGCGTATCGTATAGTCAGACGTTTGTTTGACTAGCTGCTTTCATTTCAGTTCACTTCCGTTTGTGGCGCTAGTGGCGGCGCACACCGGCATTGCGCAGACGAAAGCGTTTCATGTGGGGTTATTGACGAGTGAAGGAGAAGCGCGTCGATGTGCCGTGAGATTGTCGCATCGTTTGTTGGAAGAACGAGTATTATCTTGACGTAGAGATTGTGTGTAGTGAAAGACGCGGGCGCTAAGGCGTCCCGTGTTCGTGATAAAATGACGGCCGTCACTGCTCTTCCGTCAACTCTTCCGATAATTCAAGTAGTGAACGAGGCAAATCTTAGCAAAATCGAAACGTAAGTTTTCGCACTTTCATGGATGGACGCCAACGAACGTCCAAAGGACGTATCTTCCACGATCGTCCTTCGGATGTGAGCGCTTTCTTTTTAGCGCGATACCTCCTGTATCCCATCGAATTTACAAGCATTTTTCTTTTTATTCTCGTGCTACAGCTTTCTAAACGACACAGCGTATAGAGAAGCGATCGAAAATTCGTCGAATTATAACACCAGATTGTGCCGCGAAAGGAGGCTACGAATGCCTTTTCTCGATTCTCAAACAGGTGAGTGACGAATGACAAATCATTTTTACTTCAAATACTCGCACTGTATGGTTTTATTAAATTTCGTGATGTTTAATTTTTATCGTTATTTTCATAGACGTAGCTTTGTTTACGTTAAATAATTCTTTTTTTCGACATTTTAATGCGTGACTACAGTAGAGCCTCGCTTATTCAAGGTACTTGTAGTGAGTGTACTGCAGGTGACTGAAATTGTTGATAGTACGAGAACTGTTATGTTTGATAAAATCAAGTCCGGTTATTCGTTTCGATGGTGAATTTTATCTTGATTTGACCACAGATTTTGTTTAGCAGGTGGTGTTACAGGCAAAATTTGTCTGGAATGCAAGGGACACAATTGACAAATATGAGTCGCAAATACCACAGTATTGGCCATTTAAATAAAAGAAATAGTAATTTGGTCACCTTTTGCTTTGGTCACAATTTTACTAGTAATTTGTTACGAGTTATGAGTTTCTTTATTCAAAGGCAAATTCATACGAGATACAGAACTGATTAGTACATGTTACAGTGATTTATGTTCGATGGCATTTGTAGAAAAGTACGGTTGAAAAACGTGTTATCGAGCCTGTTTTACATTGTGTTAGGCTTATATTATAGACCATTTGGTGTTAATGTGATTTAGCTAGATTGCTGGTAAACCCTAGGCTGAATTTTACACACAGATCTTTCAAATAAATAAAATTGTGTTATTACTTTAATCCACAGGCGTAGCGCAGAATCATTCGGCGCTATTTATGTCTGCGAGAGAAAGACTACCGGGTCTACTACATGGTCAAATATATACATATCCTAGCAAGAGATGGCGGAAGAAAAGAAGACAGTATCTGATGCACTATCTGCATCCAAAAAGAACGAGAGGCGATGTAGAGGATGGAATAGAGGGAATCGAGGGAAATATTGTGGGTGTCAATGACGATAGCAAAGATTCGGTCGCTCTGAAAGGTAATCGGAATATAAAGAAATAATTCCACCGCTAATTATAATTCTCTATTCCTCGCACAACCGACATAACGACAATGTAATAATATATATTTAGATCATTTTTTTTTCTCACAAGATGAGCACAGCAAGGATGGCTGGTACTACGATGAGCAGGATATGCTTGACATGGATGCTTTCGAAGAACCCGATCCTGACAGTGATTACGATTACGAGGAAAGTTATAGCAGTAAAAGAAAAAGAAGAAGACCACGAGGAGGTGGCCATCACCCAACCAGAAATCACCCACCCACCACTGATAGCCCGGGACCCAAACGTGCCAAGGTAACAAAATATCGTTTTATTAAAAAACTACTTTTCAAAAAATAGCCACATAGATAAAACAGTCATTTGATCTAGCAAAATAAACTCAACAGGCTATAAAAACTTCACCCCGTTGTATTTAGCAGTTCGAACAGACGACCGATTGTCCGGACAAGTTGGAGAAGTTTCAGTCATTTTAGAACAATACAAAAAGTTAATAGACGACAGCACTTTGAAATAACAAACAATTTGCTTCATCGTAAACATTTGCACGTAAATCCTGAACATAACGAATAAATAGCGTGAGTGTATAGCAGAAATGCTTATCGCTAGATTAATCTGTGATCATCAAATGACAGTCACCAACTTGCATTTGAACAAAAAATGATCGTCATTTTTCTCAACGCTACGTAACGATTGCTCACTCTCTACTGCTGATGTTTATTCCTATTTTCCACATTTCATTATAATTTGCTTGTTCTTTCTCTGAATTTTCTGTATTATCTCACAAAATGGCATTCGTTACAAACAGGGTGGGGGTCGTGGTCGGAAAAAAACCACCTACGATGCTACCGACGCCGATAAGCCATTCGTGTGTGACCGTAAGTTTAACCATAGATACAACTACAAATGACCACTTCCTCTACTCTACTCGTTTGATTCGCAAATTATTGTTAGCGCTATATCAGTTCCACAACTTATTATTTCAACTAAGCCACAGAAAAAAGCATATACTTAAA
>JAPYZT010003436.1:0-12470 GCA_030522965.1 Tryphoninae sp. A BG-2022a
CGTGGAATTTTGAAAAATATACAACTAAAAAATTCTGCACAATATGAAAATGAGCTATACAATAACTTTCTATTAAAATAACGTTAATATTCCAAAAAACAACTCATCCAACCCCAAATACGAAAATTGAGTCAATTATTTATACAAAATCTCCCGATCAACAATAAACAATAGATCCATAACAATCCCTAAAAAACAATTAACGTCAAAAATTCTACCTCACTGTACAAAAATCCAAAAAAACGTTTTATAACAAAAAAACAAAAAAAATAAAACAAACTCTATACGCCCCAAGGATGTAACGACTGCTTACGGCCCTGTCGATCGTTCGTAGGATCGGGGCCCCTTAAATACCAGAGCCTGCGCAAAGAAACGAACACACACGCGAACATTGGAAGCGAACCACGGTTGCGCGGGGAGAAGAAACAGTGAGGTTCGCCATGTCCAATGAGATTCATCGGCCCAGGAGGTTCCGGCGAACCAGCGAACATCCCGGCTGCCTTAAACCTTGATCGGCATTCGCACGTGGACCTTCGTAACAGTCGGGTGTGCGCGCGGCATCGTACAATTCTATATAAATCCTCGTAACAAAACTAAATGAACAAACCAACGAATGACGTATATCGTTTATTATTAATATCGTCTTCGAATTAAAATACCAACGTGACAAAAAATCTTATATTCCTCCAAGAACTTCGGATCCGCCGATTTTCTATTTATTTTTCTTTCCCCGAGGATCGTTCGCAATAAAATTTGTTACGTGCTTTTTTTTTGTTTCGAGCAACAGCGTCGATTTAATTCCTCCTCGCTGATCTCTTTCTTTAAAATATATATTAAATATAATCGAGCCTGTGCGAGCGTGGGTGCCGTTTATCTCGAAACGTGAGACTATCTGTGTGGATTATCCTGACGAAAGTGTTATTTGGAATCTACGTGCGAAATATAATATAATTCAATACTATCGTACTATATACACATATATATGTATATATATATATATATGTATATATGTACATATATATGCATATGTATATGTGTGTGCGATAATTATTTAAACTAATACGACTCTACCTCGCTTCTGTCCTGCACAAAGTTCCATACGAGCTCGGTGAGTGCAATTATTCTTTTTTTTATATCATTTCCACTTCTCTCTTCCATCCTATTTCCGACGGCGTGAAAATCTACTCGGTCGGTAACAAAAAACTGTAATCCGATTTTTTCACAGATCGTGGGAATTTATAGAAATGGAATTAAAATTTGACGTTCGTAAAGATTGTTTTTTAACGAATACTTCGAGATTATCGTTTTGTCTCGGAATCGATCGAAGAATCGATGTAAAATCTTGGTAAATTTAGCGTCGATCGTTCTCGCGCGTGGTTGAATTTTAGGAAATCTTTATATTAGTTTGAACATTTTTTTTTTTTTTTGAATAACTACCAAACTGGGAATTATTTTGAGTCTGAAATTTTGGCTGTATCGAGATAATTCCCTCTACAACACTCTTCAAGTGTGCATGCTCCTCTCTCTCTCTCTCTCTTTCTCACACACACACACACACTCTCGCTTCCTCGTTTCCCTAGGGCACTGGTGATTTACGCGCGTGCGGGAATTACCGTGAGTCCGAAAGACTCAGTTTCGCTCGTTCTCTGTCTCTTTCACTCCGATAATCCTCGTGTTCTTTCCTCTTTCTCTTCGTCGTTATATCGCACGTCTCGCGGCGCGTCTCGAGCGTAGTTTAAACTTTACATCTACATACACATACATATATATATATATATGTATATATGTATATATAGATATCCATCTTTCTCTTTCGTGGTTGGCTAAATATAACGCGTCTCTAATTCCGACTAACCGACATTACTGCCAAGTCTCTGTTTCGAGGGTGAGAAATCGGTGTTCGGTGCCTAAATCATTTATCCATAATGCGTATCGGCCAAAGACATCGAGCTACGAATAATAATGAAAAATGATACACGTGCGTTCGTTAAGAACAATAAAACCGTGGCCTTCAATAATAATAAAAACACACACAAATGTATATTCACGATTTCTTTATTTCGCGGATACATTGTATCGTTGCGACGGTGAAAACTCGTAGCTATGACTTTGTTGGTTCCCTGGTAGACGTTGAAAATGTTTCGAAATTCTTTCCTCGAATTTCAGCGTCATGCTACAATGCGCGAGACAATTTTGTGCCGTATGCGTATGTATCTTTGTTTTTGCGATATGTTGGACAATGTGTCGTCATCGTCCTCCTCGTGGTGGGGTGGTCGATGCTACTACGTCGTAAAAAAAATTTTTTTTTCGTGGGCGGGTTGAGAGGGGTTGAAGAAATATATATATATATATATATATATATATATGTGTATGCATGTGGATATCTATGGGAGGGTTGCACCCTTGCGAGTTCCAACACCTGGCCAAAACCCTAGGGGGGGATCCCTCAGGATCCTTTTGTCAATCTGTCCCCTCCGCTTCTCTCCTCATAATAGCGATACACATGGCGAAACTTTGTTTCACTCTTGGACGAAAAATAATATGAAATTTGAACGACGATTTTTCAACGAGAAATAATATTATAATTAAATATATCATCGTGCAACGAAAGTTTGTGTCTGAGAATTCATTAATGCAAACTGTTGATTTATTATTTTCACGAATTAATTCGATATTGCACTTTGTAAATTTCAAGGTCATTGGATGTTTGATTCATTGGGAATTGAAAATTGTTACAAGTTTGTAAATTTGATGCTATTGAAGAATATCTGTGAAAATATTGATACGTATTTGAAAAAATGTGTGATTACGTTTTATATTGCGAAGGAATCGTTGATTGTTTAACGATTTAATTAAAACGTTGGCTTCTTAATTAAACAAATGTAATTATATCGTTAATTGGACGTAAAAGAATTGAATATTTGATTATCTTCACACGATGTCAAATAGAACGAATATTTTTCTTTCGATATTTATCATTAATTGCGACAAATTAAATTATTTACGAATATTGCAATTAACTAAACAAATCCTACGACTCAAACGCTACTCGTGTTACGTTAACTTCCCATTGTTTAAATCACGATTATCGATAAACGTTACAATGTAACGAACTAAAGAAAAAAAAATAAACAAAAATCGAAAAAAAATCTCAAATCTAAATTTCCGGCGACAAAAACCTAGCGCGATGTCTGTCGGTTTTCGATTCTCACTTTCTGGCCGGAACACTCGTGCGTCTTACTCCCTGCCCCGTGCCATGTTTATTAATAAACGTAACGGAGTTGCTCTCCGCAATTTCGCGATTCCCCCGTAACAAAACGCATGCAGGAGAATCATCTTTCGGTTTTTGGTGGATTCACGAGGCCATTTTCTTCTCTCGGATCGGCCATTAAAGATTACGATCGTACGTCACGAGTATCATAGTCAATTAATCGAACCCAATTAATTATTTTTGTAGCGATAAACACGACGCGAATGCTCGAATTCTTCGATGTTCCAAATTCAGTCGAAATTGGAAAGTCGTGAATGTTTCACGTGCCATTCTGTACTCGATTCATCCAAAACAAACAATGTATCCCCCCCCCTCCCCGCCTTTCCTCTCTTCCCTTCTTTTCATCGTTTCTTACCAACGTCAATGATCGAGCGTTTGTTCTCCAGACACTCGAAACTATCGAAAGTAAACTCGAGACTTGAATGAACAGCGTACACAATCGTTCGCAGTGTTTCACCCGTAATTATAATTAGCGTGACATTAACCACTTCCTCGTCACCTTGGTGTACTTGAGATATTGAAAGGAACCTAAAATAATAAAAGAAAATTTTCTAAAACGCTACAAATGACGCAATTGTTACGTGGCTCAAACGCAATAACACGAATATTCCATACGGTAAACGAGAAACGCGCAGCCGGCACCCTTTGTGTTTTTACCCTCCCGCGCGACAACCAGGGACTCACCCCCTGCGCGTAGGGCGGATCGCACGAGGTGAAGAAACGCAACTGAATTTTCCGGACGGTGACTCGAGCCCTCGTGTAGCCCGTTTCCTGTACAATTTTCCCTTCCACGAATACGTCGCGGGAACCTTCAACATTATGCATGGACATACCTCCCTCGATTCCACCCCAATCATCCCCCTCCTATCTCTCCCGCTACTTGTTGATGTCGATTTTAATAAAATGACGCTAACGTTAAAGCTTGTGTATTATTAATTTACACTTTAAACAAAAAACAAACAAACACAATCTTATAAATTCAAGTCTTCGCGAAAGTCCACCCCTATTTCCATTGCCAGCGAATTCGAACTTGGTTCAAACTTTTCCTCACGAAATCCGGACGATTTGTTCCTTCACAAGACGACAGGAAACTTTCCCCTAATTTCATCCCTTCGTTTCACCCTATCGTTATCTCGCTTACTCATAGCACTTTGCTACTCGTTGATGTCATTAAAAAAAAAATCGCGCCAACAAGAGTGCTCGCGTTGATCCAAATCCAAGAAAAAAAGGATAACAGCAACGTAAGAAAAACGATATTTAGCGAACGAAGCATTGATAAAACCTCACCCCTATTTCCATCAGGGACTTCCCTCGCGCGGATCTCTACATACACGTATCCCTGGATACAGTCCGGTACCATTTGTATTTTCTTTCCTTCTGCATTCTTCGTTCGATCGCTTCCCATTATTATATTTCACGAGGCACGCTACTTATGCCATTGGAGAAGAGGAAGAGGGGGTCCTGATCCGTTGTAGGCTCGTCCTCGTCAGGCGCATGCGAAATATCGTCCTGGGGCATTGAGAGGTCTTCGGTTCTTTACTCTTGGCAGGGCCCGCTTCGGTAGCCGTAGTAATACCACCGCTACAAACTTGATCCGTGGAGTTCGGCACGATGCGTACGTGTTCGGTGTAGTACATTCGAGTTTATATGCACCAGGCTGGTTTGTCTCGCTTTTATTCTCCTGTAAAGCACGAGGCGCGTATATACGAACGTTATATATATAATGCTATGGGCCTCATTGCATATACACAACAATATGATTATTATACGTCCTGCACCGGTTCTGTTTAGAGGAGCGGTGGTGGAACGGCCCAGCCGGAGCGCGAAAGAAGCAGCTGCTGTTTAGGGATAGGGAACAGCAGGAGGAACCGCCGGGCCCCTGACGGTCCGTTGGGCCTTTCTCGCGGCCCCGTCAAGTTTTCTCTCTCTCTCTCTCTTTCTCTTCTTCTCTTCCTTCGTCTTTTTCGCTTTCTCTCTTTCTCTTCGTTCTTAACGTAGTAGGGGGAAAAACTCGGGATCCTATAGACACCCCTTACCCTTCCCAAGGCCATTCGTCGTGCAACGAGAGGGAGAACGAGGGAGAAAAGACACGAGGGGAAGAGAGAAAGAGTGCCTCGATCGAGGACCCTACGGGCTCGTTCGGGCCTGTTTCACCAGGCTCCCGGGTCTTTCCCAGCATCGGTACGAAATTCTACGTTACGTTCCCTCTCAGACAATTCGGAACTCTTCGACCTTCGTTTCTATCCGCGTAGCTAACTACAAGAAAACACTAAGTTGTTTTATTTTTTATAAAGCGCCCAACTTTTGTTTCACGGTTCGTTGTCTCTTAATTGCTTAATTTCTCGATTGATCCAATCAATAATTATTGTTTCGTTCCACATTGTTGGACTTTTTATCGTTTTTAGTTAATTTCTTTTGGAACAATCGTTAATTAGTAGTGACAGTGATTTAAATTTCGGTAATATTCGGTTATTGATAGTCGAAAAGGTCGCCGTATTCTCGGATAAAGAAAACGCAATTAGAGTCTCGCAGGTGTGTGCTAGGTATTCGTAAGATAATTAATACCGAACGACGCGAAAATGTTTTTCAATGAACATAATCGTAACCAAAAATTTATAACGCGTTTTCTTTTTTTTTTTTTTAAATAAATTCAAGAAAACGTTTGAATATTTATATTCCCGCGAAGGACCTGGGTTTTTCGGTATTCGGGTCGTCTACCTTTCGTGTAATTCGAGGCACGCTCGGTACCCGTTTACCTGAGGTTCGTCGATTTTTCACCCCTGAACGACCCATCGACCATCTGCACCTTTCCAATTTTGCCTACTTTTTACTTCCATACTCGCCTTTCCGCTCGTACAAATACCGATTTCCCAAAAAAATTGTTTCGTCCTTCGTCTCAATGCGTTTCGATATGAAAATTCGCTCATCGTTTTTCTTTTTTATCTTTCTGTTTTCAGGCAGGCGTCAAAGCTCACATAAATGCCCCAGAAAAATCTGTGATAAATCAAGATCGCCGAGAGTGAACGGCGGACGAGCGTGGCTCGATATTTAGAGAGAAAATATTTAAAAAAGGATACGAGAATTGAGAAAAGGAAAAGAAAGTTTTCTCTTCGAGTGATCCGTGCTTTCCACATCGTCTTCCTATTTTCTCTGTTTCTTACGTCCTCGCGCACGTAGTTTTTGGTCGATTCCCTATATTTTGGGAGAGAAGAACGCGGTCGTCCCGCGAAATCGCCAAAATTTTGAGAATGCTGATGCCGGGTGCCGCGGGTCTGAGCGCCGTTGGTGCGGTTGGGGCCGTTGGTGCTCCAGGGCCGGACGAGCTGGTCTCGAGTCTCGGCGCTCTTGCTGGTGTAACGCCACAACAGAAGGACACCACCTGGACAAAATTGTTCGTCGGTGGTTTGCCGTATCACACTACTGACAAGAGCCTCAGGGAACATTTCAACGTTTATGGCGACATCGAGGAAGCCGTTGTCATCACCGACAGACAAACTGGCAAAAGCAGGGGGTATGGTTTCGTAAGTGTCCACAATTTTTATATTATTCCTTATCTTATAAACAATCATCATTTCCGGTACTTCTAGCCTCAAATAAAAAAATCACATTTTTTGTTATAATATTGTATTGAAATTAAGGGACGATTGTATTGAATATTGTCGTGCTGTCTATTGACGACACTTCTTTTTCTCACGTTTACTATATTGAAACGAGGATATGTATGACTCATGCAAAAATGATAAAAAAAACGTGTCATTCTTTACGATAATAAAAACAAAACGTACAACGCAAAATGATAAACGTCGATCAATTTCTTGAACGGAACAAAGTCACAATCGACAAAAATCCTTATTTTTTGCTCTATGTTAATCAATTTTTCAAACAATTATGTTTATTTGTGAATGACAAATATTCACAAATTGATCAGGTTTGATAATTTTATACGTGCTTTATGTTTTGGATCGTCGTAGACTTCGAACCGAATATAATTGCGACTCTTTGTGATCGGTTCCCCGCGTAGTGCTATGGGCGATAAGGTTTTGTAGCTGATATTTTTATCGTTCGCCGTTGCGTGAGACGAGTACGTCTCCGAAGCCTCGTAACACAATCGACGATTTTTCTTCCAGGGGAATGAGCTAGCACCGGCTTATGGTAATAATCTAAAGGCGCGAACGACTATGGCGAGACCCCCTGTCGTATACAGTAATGCACACCAGACGATAAAACGACTCGACGTAGTTCGAGTTTTGCTATCCTTTTTTTTCCTCCTATCATCCCGAAGCACCTGTCCGCAGGTACGAACTGACCTCCAGTCGTTATCAGGCGTAACCTGTTACTCGTGCGTACATCGCGACTTAAAATTCGTGCCGAACGTTCTCTCGTTGCTTCGACGATTTCGAACGGACTTGGAAGAGTTACCTTCGACAAATATTTATAAAACTGTATAAGGAAACTCGGCCGATAGGTTGCAACGATAAGGCATGGTCGTATACCACAGTGCTCGAACACTTGTGTAGCTAAATGGACAGAAAGACAGGAGAGTGAAATTAGGAAAAATGATAACATTGTACCTGCGACTTTGAACTGTTACTAGGTAAATAAAATAACTAATATTAGGTAAACAAATAATAGAGAATGGAAAATATAATTTGTTTCAGATTACGGTATTTTCAAGAAGTTTTTAAAACCGTTTTTGCTGCATATTTGTTATAGAGGCAAGTTGGAATTATGGAGAGTGAATGAAGAAAATCGAGGTTTGTTTGGGAGTCTGGTTAAGTTTTTTCGAGACATTTTATGGTGGATTCTTGGGAATGCGATCACGCGAATGTTGGATCTTCTTGATTGTTTTTCTGAGCAACAGTTCAGGCCAACTATCATTGCTGCATTGTAATTTCATTAATATTGTGATACTTTGAAAATTAAACGGAAGAATGACAACTATCTCCTAATTTATCTCATGGCAGTGCAAGTAAAAAATCTTTATACAAATTTCCGGATTCCAAATATTCAGAATAGACGCTCTTTGAGAATACTGCGATTTATGTAAAATGTTTTCTCGGACGATTTTTTCCAGCAGTGAAAACCCAAGTCGGAGTCTGGTCAAGTTTTTACGAGACATTTTATGGTGGATTCTTGGGAATGTGATCACGCGAATGTTGGATCTTTTTAATTGTTTTTTCTGGGCAACAGTTCAGGCTAACTATCATCGCTGCATTGTAATTTCATTAATATTGTGATACTTTGAAAATTAAACGGAGGAATGACAACTATCTCCTTATTTATGTCATGGCGATGCAAGTTAAAAATCTTTATACAAATTTCCGGATTCCAAATATTCAGAATAGACGCTCTTTGAGAATGCTGCGAGTTACGTAAAATGTTTTCTCGGACGATATTTTCCAACAGTGAAAACTCAAGTCGGGGATGAAATTTTTCTTCAATCGTTCTTCAATAAGTTTCACTTATCGATGCACATACAAATTCTCCAAAGTACTTGGATCGATTGTTCGTTTACAATTAGTTCGGATTTCTCAAGCTTGCTGAATTTGCTGTCTGCTATCGGGTGTATGTTATTGGTTTGTTCTCCAAAGTACCAGAGAACATTGATGTCGATAGAAAGATGATTCGTCAAGTATATTCGCAGCATTCGTGGTGCGACTTTAATGATTTTTCGATTTTGGATCACCGTCGTCGACGACGATTAGTTTTCCTCCATTTTCCTGATCCATTATCTCAGAATGTCCAGCGAGGAGATATATTTCCTACCTAGTGATAAATCTAGGTGGCATTGTGATTCCGCAATTACCAGTAGTGACAGCAGATTTCAATCTAATATCGCACATCCAGATTTAAAGGGGGCTAACTCGAAATTGCAATTTTTGAGTTAGCTTACCTAGGGGCAAACTGCAAAATCGCACTTTTAGAGTCAGCTCCCTTTAGATCTGAGTGTGCGATGTGAACACTCAGGAGGCCTCTAGGAGTTAGCCCCTAGGGGCTAACTCCAAAATTGCGATATTGCAGTTAACCCGTAGGTAAGCTAACTCAGAAATCGTAATTTCGAGTTAGCTCCCGTTAGATCTGGGTGTACGATAGCCTAGGGGCTAACTCAAAAATTGCGATTTTTCAGTTAACCCGTAAGTAAGCTAACTTAGAAATCGTAATTTCGAGTTAGCCTTCGTTAGATCTGGGTGTGCGATATGTAGGTCCAAATTTTTTTAGCGTGACAATTAAGCACAAGGTTTTTGTTGGAGAGACAAAAACTAGTTGTTGAAAAGACAAGTTACCACACAAGCAATTTACAACGAATCAATCCTAATTATATATTCACCCAAATTGGCTGGAATTTCGCAAATCCGAATAATTTGGACTTAATTTGTTCGCAGGTAATTATGGGTGACAAGCCAGCAGCAGAGAGAGCTTGCAAAGACCCCAATCCCATAATCGATGGTCGGAAAGCTAACGTTAATCTGGCGATACTGGGGGCGAAACCAAGGGGCAATCTTCAAGCAAGTGAGTTAACAGCTAATCGTCAATGGAGCGTGCACGAAATAAACCCTAGGAAAGGACCTTATGATGTACGACAGTGGGGCATAAAAGTCTCTAAATACCGAAGTAAAGACACGCATGATACAATGTCAACCTAAGGGCCCCTATTCATAATCGCCAATCGATGCTTAAGAATTTTCTTTCTTCGCAATAACTTTGTTACACCAGCATGCTCTGTTTTTAACATCCCATTCCTTAACAATGCTTTTGCCAAATCCTGAGGCACTTCATCATCCATTTTTTACACAAATTGCATTCATCGTTTCCCCATCCTTCCTCGATCCATCTTCCTACTTTGAAAGAACAATGTTACTAACTTAAACATGGCCAACATGGCAACTCGATGATTTTGGTGGGATTTCCATGGCTCGGATTCAAAAAGTGTGCTATGACGTATTCGATCGTTGTCCTTCGGCTGCGATGGTGGCGCTGCGAACGCTAAAAACGACAGGCTTACGGGGAGTACCATCGATCGGTAATCTGTTCCATCAATTTTTCACTAGTCTCGTTGATGTCAAAGTCTAAATGACAGGGTAGTGAGCAAACATATGAGCGTTAACGCTGGAATAGAGAGTTAAAATAAACATGTAACATTTTCTACGTACGTCACGGTAGATTTTCAAAGTCGTCGAGCAAACGAAAAATAATATTCCCCTATACATTTTTGTCATTTCTCACGAATTTGTTTCTCGTCTTATCTTCTTTCTTCGTCTTACGATCCTACAGTTCATATTTTATTCGAAAGCTCGTGTCACGATGCGTCGTTATCCATCGGCGTGTCATTGTCGAAACACGCGCGTGGAAAATATTCCGCGCGTGAATGTCACCCTTGAGGGAATTCTACGTCGTTGAATCGAAGCCAAAAAATCACTAAAATCTCTTCGCTGTTGCATTTCCCTTGTCGTTCACCACTTCCTCTCTCATACAGTGAGTGAACATTAACTTTTTGGCTGGGTGCTCTTCTTCCTGAGATTCATCATCGAACAAACCTCCATGTTTCTTCATCATCGAGCAATTAGCAATTCGTTATTTCCCCCAGTTAACCCGACTTGGCAATACTATTTCTAAACGTTCTCTTTGTCTCTAATTCGTAGAAACGATTTTCGGAACTCGAGGTTGAATAATATTTCGAAATCCACGTTTAATTTTGATGATATAAATCATTGCTCGTTGCTCGTGATGAAATTAATAAAAATACAAATTCTAGTTATGTAAATCGTTAAATAAAATTAAATTCTAGCTAAAGTCAATATTTAAGAGTACCTAATATACCTAAAATGGTAAAAATCGGCCGATTTTTCACAATATTTTGATCGTACAAAATGTAACGAGAGAAAGCCTCGACAATTGGAGTTTCACGGTCGATGGCACTTTCATAAGAGAGTTGCATAGTCACTCGTTTCCACATATTTTTCCTCGTCACCCATAATGTCACCTGCTTGTGTCATGTACTCAGGTATGTCGTTCGTCCAGAATCGATAGTCTGCTCGAGGACCCAACGGGGACACGAAGCATCAGGCTCGTGTGGCCGAGATAGAAAGCAACCACAAAACGTCATATGTCCCTGCAATATGCCTCCCACTAGGTGGAATATTGTGACGTTGCGTGTGACACACGCTCAATGTCACTCGAATACCCACGCTGTTCTTTACGACACGCATATTAGAGAAACGTTCCGAATGAAAAACAAAACTATTGTTTTGATTAATTCGAGCAATCATTTGTCGTCATGATTCGATTAATATTTTTCCTTCTATTTTTTCTTCATCTCCCCGTCATCCGTTTCACCGAGCTATTATTACTCCACGGGAGATTGTGACGTTGAAAAATAAACGAGCTTTAAAAACGTCAAAATTTGAATTTTTTGAAAAATCACCAACATCTATTTTATTGTCATCTATTTATTGTCATCTATTTTAAACTTTATTTCAGAATTTCATTTCGATCTGTTGTTTTATCCGATTGGAAATTAACGAGGCTTTTCATTTGCCCTCAGGCTGTGAAATAAAAAATGTCGAAAATCTAAGTAAAAGCGATTTTTAAAGAGTGAATAAGGGGATGAAATAAAATGAAAATAAAAAGAGAGCGAAGGAAATTCAAATTGCAAACGACGATATATCACGATAAGTGACTAATCGTTAGTGTCCTTTCTTCGCTCATCGTTCTCTTCGAGTCCTCTTCTTTCCTGAGTCATTCGAACCGCGCGACTCTCTCGGCCGATTCTCGAACCCGCCAAAGCTTTGGTTCGTCTTCTCGTCGCTGGGTGGGCAACGGGCCAACATTGCTTAAGCGTTTCTCTCGGCGTTCGTCTTCGCGTTTCTTCTTCTTATTTTTTCTTCTTCTTCTTCGTCGTGGCTCTAAGTCTAAAATTGCACGAACTCGCACACGTTCTCCTCGTCCATTTTCTTACCCTGACGTCGAAAACTTTTGGTCCCCCTCTCTCTCTCTTGCTCTCTCACGTATGTTGAAATGTTTGCTCATGTTTCTTCTGCCTTTGTCGTTCGTTCTCACCAACGAATAGGATTCTTGCGACTATAAGCCTGGGACTATAATGCTCGTCTGGCCAGCCGTCTAAACTCAACCAAAGCTCTCTCGCTCTGATACAAAGTATATCTGCACGTGTTTCTCTCTCCGTCTCCCCCCCCCCTCTCTC
>JAPYZT010003437.1:0-13260 GCA_030522965.1 Tryphoninae sp. A BG-2022a
TCCAAATTTTAAGGCGATCGGTTGCTCAGTGCCGAACAATTTACGGATCCCGTTTTCGAAGTGCAAGTAGCTCGTCGCCAGTTACACTGACTCTTAAAAAAGCCCAGAGATTTGCTATACGAATAGTCTGACCAAAATCGTTCGTACTACTGTGTATCTGCACGTATCTTATATTATCGTAAGTGGTCCTTAAAAACTTGCATTCATCGACTTCTTACACTCTTTAATTGATCCTGGAAAAGAATGTACTAACTTATTATTAACTTATTGTTCAATATTTTTCAGTGGCAATTCATTTTTACGAGTATCTCGAGAAAATCTTCTTTTTGTAAAATGGCAATGCGAAATTAAATATTTATTGAAAACTTCTACTGCCATGTGTTCAAATATTAAACGAAGATCTCTTTAATCCTTGAAGATCATTTGTCGAGTCCCTTTACCTCTCCATATCGTGGTCCCTTTGAATGAGAATGGATAGAAAGACTTTTCGTTTGACTTCTTCCGCTACTGATTGAGCTTTGATTTTAGAGCTCGAGTTCTGCAGTATTGAACCTAAAACTATGTACATATATGTATATATGTACATAGTA
This sequence comes from Tryphoninae sp. A BG-2022a, assembly GCA_030522965.1. Taxonomy (NCBI): domain Eukaryota; kingdom Metazoa; phylum Arthropoda; class Insecta; order Hymenoptera; family Ichneumonidae; species Tryphoninae sp. A BG-2022a. The sequence continues at coordinate 591 of JAPYZT010003437.1, forward strand.
TATTACATTTATATACATATATATATATATATATATATATATATACACATGTATATATCCACATGTATATCGAAGAAAGTACAGCGAGAAAGATGAGATGGAGTTGGGAGAGTTTAAACCGCGAGCTCGTGTGGTTGCTCCTCATTAGCATATATTCAGTTCTCGACGAATTCAGCGCACGACGTCATTACAAGTATACCGAGGATTTGGATTCAGGCATGTCGGATATAACGAGCTCGACAAAAAAGAAACTTGCAAAGAAATACTGCGACCACAACGACAAAATCCAATTTATTTCGTTTCAAGAGACTTCCTCCAACCGGGAAAATAGAATTTATGCAACAGTTCGTAACAATGATACATCATTTAATCGATTGAACATATCATCCGTCTCATTCAAGAATATATCGAATAAATTGTTCATGATCAAATTCATAAGTAAACATTTATCTTCCTAAAGACAATCAAAGATCACCTTCGACAAACAAATTGTAACAAAATCAAGCAAATGAGATACAAAAAAATAATAAGCGAATCAGCATAAAAAATTTATAATGCGAGATAAAAAAAGATGTTCGCTTGCAGAAAAAGAAAATGTCCATTTTCTTTGTTTCGGTCTTGCTGATATTCGCCTCTTTCTAGTTTAGGTTCGTTCGGGTTCACTGGCCTGGAGTTTCTGCTGCAATCGTGCGCGAAAACTTCGTCATATATCTATGTTTGTGTATGTATGTTAAAATATATATATATAGATTCACGTATACAGCAAAATAGAACAAGGGGTCGTAGGGGAATGGGAGAGGGCGCTTGAAAGGCGGGATAGAAGAGATTCGTTATGACCGTCGAGCCGCAAGGAACAATCGCGAGAGTGCAGTCGACACAAAGGATGATTAACGAAGTAACATCAACTGCGGTTGTTGTCCTTGTATGTTATATAGATGTACATACAGGAATGCGAGCAGTTGGCATTACGCAGTTGTATGTACGTGTATATACACATCAGTTGAGCTCCACCGAAACGAGTTCCCCCCACATAATAGATATACATGTATAACCAGTGAATACCAATGCTCGGAGAAGGAGACGTGTACATAGTTTCAGGATATAAAACACGATAAGTTTGCTGCATTTGCGAAAGCAACGTTGCATTCGTGCTTGTTTATGCCTCATATTTATGCTTCGTACAATGAGATTATCATAGAATTTTCAAAAAAGAGCTTCAACTTTTCGGTGATATTTAAAATTTTGGAGATCGTGAAAAAAAATTGATGAACGAAGAGAGTTATAGGATTTGTGTCGACTGGCTATAATTAAAATCTCCGTGGCTCGATGGACTTCATTGTGACAGATGTTTAAAAAAACAGAATCGACGTGAAAGCCGTCGTTTAGTTCGGTGCGAAAGTTTATTTTTGGTACGATGAGTTTACCCTAAAAATACAAAAAATCGGTCAGAGAGTTGTCAACCTGTAACAAGGTATTTTTAATCTTGTGCGAGGAACCACAAACATACGCTGAGAAAAACCACGTTGTACCTAAATAAAATGGACAGCGACCTTTTTTCAGCTATAAAATATGAACAAGAAATTTATTACATTTTGAAAATTTGTCTAAGTTTTTTATATTCTTGTATTCTTACTACTGATAATAAATCCTTTAAGCTTCAAGAAATTCCAGAATTACCATTTCAAAAAAACCACGTTTCAAAGGGTATGGGAGCGTTACTTTTTTCTTCATAAAAAAAAAATATTCATTTTTCAAACTCCGACCATACAATTTCGCGCCGTCGAGCAATATTTCCAACGCGCGACGATTCAACCCGTTAACTCGTCCGCATTCTGTCAGGGGTAGAGGGCGGGGGATTGAAGGTGGTTTTGCGTGCGCGGCATACTTAATCGTGAGAATCCCGCAGAACGGAGTGCGAGCGTCCCTTTACCTCTCTTACTGTGTGTCGTGAGAGTGGTTCTCATGGAACACACGAGAGGGTAGAACTCTTAGTACGTGGCACGGCTGCGAGAGAGGGTGTGCTTGGGGCGGGAGAGGAAGACAAGTACGAAGGGGGTGGAAATTCGTCGGTTTTCTTGCGGAAGAAGGGCTTTCGTCCTCGGTTCTAGGTGAGCCAGAGGGTACGAAGTTTCCCTCGCCTTTCCCACTCCACGTTCTCTTCAACCCCCTGCGACCCACCCTTTTCGCTATACAATATACATATATTCGTGGCTACAGTCAACCCGTCGCGCTTTCAAACTTGGCGACCCTCGACTATCGTCGAGATTTCTTCTGATTTCTTTTTTTTTTTCATTTCTTTTTCTCGCGTCAATCGTCCCTCTTTTTCACGTTCTTAACGAGGCTATCCGTCTCGGAGATTCGCAGCCCGATGTGATTTGTCGCGAGGGTACGTGCCACGAGCCCGTTCCCTAAAACTGTTCTCTCTCATCGATGACGAGAGTTATAAAAGCACAACAGTAAATGCGCAAGAGAGATACAATTTTTGAGAAACGAACGGTCGTTTAATTCCCCCAAAACAAATACCTATATTTGGGCCAAGTCTCGTTGCTTTCGAATCATTACCCATTCGTTTCCCCCATGTGAATAAATTTTCTATAATTATTTTCTCGTTTACCGATATCGTTGTAACCGAGTGTGAACGTTCTGGAATATTCCTACCTAACGCCTGATATCGGATAAGTTTGGTGTTACATACACATGTGTCCTTGCAAGCAATAATCATAAACGAGTTTACATATCGGTGACATTACATGAATATAACGTACATTCCAGTGGGTAAGCATATACCGCATTCCTTCCATGTATATATATATATATAGATATCTCTGTCCGCAGTATATATGCCCCCCCCCCTCCCCATATATATATATATATATATATATATATATATATAGCGAGGGGGGGGATATATAGGGAGAGACAGAGAGAGAGAGAGAGAGAGAGAGAGAGAGAATATAGCGAGAGAAGAAGAGAAAGAGAGAGAGGGAATATATATATGGAAGGGATATACGATATATATATATATATATATATATATATATATCATATATTACTATGCGAGAATTTCATATAGAACGAGGGTTGGGCGTAAACTTGGCGTGAAACTACAAACTTATGGACGCAACGAGTCGCGGAATGGTAAAGGGAGATATATATGTATACAAACGACAGTGTATGTGTGTGCGTGTGTGTATGGATGTAGATGCGAGGTGCACATGCGCGTGCGTAGGATTTGCGTTTGTGTGTGTGTGTGTGCGTGTACGTTGCGAGAAGCGGCAAGAGAGGTCGTTTTCGACTCTATAATAAATATGTAAACAGGATTACTCGGTTCTGCAAACGGAACGGGGTGTACGTATGTAAATGAGCGGGAGAAGGACGGAGACAAGAAATAGTGGGGGAAAGGGCGACACAGTTGGGAGTGGAAAGGCGTTCGCATGTAACGGCAAGAAAATGAGGACGTGAAGGTCGCATATAGGGTTGTCAGGCTACACTCGTATACGTAAATTTCTCCCTGCATCCGGAGAAATATACGCGTTATAAATAAATCTACGTTGAAATAAATCCTTACGGGGAGCGCGAGGCTCATCCACCTGCCCATAAACCCATGAAGTTCCGGTCTGCTGGTCGAGAGGACAAGAAGAGAGGGAGAGAGGAGATGGGTAAGGTGCGAAAGACGAGGAGAACTCGCCACGATGTATGTAAATTAATTTTGTAGAAGTGAAAGAGGATGAAGAATTTTGATAAATCAATTAAAGCGAATGAAAATTGAAACGGTCGCTCATGGAAGGGTAGCTCACTCGGATGAGGGTGAAAGCGGAAAGCTTTTACTGTTTGCGTGGTCGAGAGGGAAGAAAATTTAATGAAAATAGCGGTTGGGTCGTGTACTAAGGGTATACGTATCTGGTATAGTCGATTTTGTATAATTATGAAAATCCTTCGAAAACAGGATAACATGAATAAATAGGGATGTTTACTGGTCGTTTATCCTCGGATTTTCAAGACTATCCTTTTTCACGACACCTGGTATATCCGATTTTCTCATTACGATGAGAGACCCGGTGTATCATTGATTCCTTGTAATTTACGTATTCCTTTCCAACTGCTCAATCTTATTGTCCTTTATCGAAACTTCTCATAGTCTATTCACTGTTTAGCTTTTCTTCACCGAGTTCTGTCGATCACTGGACTAGGGTAACATTGAAAATTCATCAAGCTGGACGAAAATTTTTATGATCTGAGGTTGATCAGAATTTTATATCAAACATATTAAATAAATGATGTAGGTTATCTACTTCTTCTGCACCCTAAATATATAATAAACGGTGTACATAGTACCGGCTTAAGGCCACATATTACACAAAATACGAAAGCGATAGACAGGTGCACTCAACACACCACACTGAACATAACAACGAGAGCTCGCTCAAGAGAAATTTGTTTCGTAAATTTTCTGTAATGATTTGTCAGTGTGTTTTCTGACCCTCGCTATTTCCAAGGTATTTTTCTGATTGTAGTCTTTAGCAAACAGATTTTCTAAAAAAAAGTATTTTATCTGAGGAGATGACAGTTAAAACCCCCTTAAAAATCGGCGTCTGCAGATATAAAAAATACGTGGTACATATTTTTACCTATTCTACAAACATGTCAAATTTCATCGAAATCGGAGAGACGCACCTCGCAACCTTTCTCGCATATTCGGTTCGTTTAAATGAGAGTTATTCTGCGCGAAAGAAAGAATAAAAATTTCTCGTTATTATTTTTCTCCATACAATCTTTCGATTCTGGCTTAATGAATCGTTATTTCCAAGGTATCTTCCTGATTGTTCTCTTTAATAAACTGAGAGTTAAGAAAAGTATATAGAGCAATGTATAGATGAGCCGGGGAAAGATAACCAAGTTACCGAAAGTCATACTTAAAGTATCGAGTGACATTAATCGTTATAACAAAAAAAAACAGAAATATCCAATATTACAGATTCATACGCGTTCCACATTCCAATAAACATTCTGACAATGTAAATCAAAACTTCTGTTTATCGACATCCGAGATCAATATTCATCGTTCGACCATGAAACGCGGTGACTTGGTGGTAGGGTCGACAGAATCAATGAATGAGCCTTCGACACTTGTCCTAGAAGTAAATCAATTCATCGACTAAAATCTCATCTTCCCACTTCCAACAATATTTAGCCCGTCCCCGTTCATGTCGTCCTTCATAATGTCTGATTCATTTTTATTTTAGAAATTATTGCATTCAACTGTCTTTAACCTATCTTAGTATATTTCCAATCTGATCTGAAATCCTATGTTAGGGATTCAAATTTCGCAGCTATCATCGTTGCAAAAATTATTCTTCGTTTCTTGATAACAACAAGTCAAGGGTCGAAAGGTTAAGCTGCAAAACTTCTCTACACTTCAGGGTTACAACAATTTTCGACCAAATGAATTAAACAATGTCAGCAAATGTCACAGGTATTTTTGCGAAAGCGTCAACGGTGTATCGTGAATTGAAATTATTGTTCGAGCTCGCTTCCGTTGCTTATATTCGCGACGGTGTCACGTTTTGATGTCGGGTTTGGCTCTGGCAATACTGGTGTCATTATTTTTGGAACTTCACTCGCTACGCATTGGTGTCCATTGTTTTGCAATTCTGCGTTCCCATAGAACTATAGCGTATCTCCATACATAGCGACTTTTACTATAAAAACAATCGAAATATTTTCATATTCACAGTCTCGTATATTTTTGAGTATCTGAGATAGAGAATTGGAGCTCAGAATGATTTGTAACCCACTCACACACACAATCCTCTTCGAAACAACATTTGGTTCACTCGGATCGTGTATCATGAGATACGATCCCGTTTATATACCTACCCGTGTCGAATCCCTAAAGCTGGAAATCGTGAATTCAATTTGAGCGAGCGTTATGTCTATTTTTACCCGAATTATCGAAGATTGATATTACCACAAAAAAGGCAATCACTAATTTGAACGTGATTTCCTTCTCACACCCAATATTTATTTGAACATACGTTTTCCTGTCAAATAATAAACAACACAATTGTACGAGAATATCCCGTTCCATATTACCAACCTGGATGGATCATGTTTCTTAGCTTTATCTCGTGGCTGTAAATATATATGTTTATTCATCCAGCATGTTTGAATATACATATCTACATGTATTATACATATGTTCCATATAAGGTTTCTGGGCGAATGGAAGCTCGATGGCTCACCGGTTGGACTACAACGTCATTTCAATACACGGATGCATCCCTTGTACGTGTCTTCGACTATGTGTACTCACTTCGACAGCTTTTGGCATTGCCAGAGGAAGCGTGTTGCATGTATACATATAAATATATATATGTGTGTATATCTATATACATGTCGTATTGACTCCTTGCGCCGTGAAGGAAACTCGAGGAACATCATCGAACCCACCACGAAGGCACGTAGTCGGCTTGTGGTTATAGGTTCTCGGTTCTCGGTTCCATCGTTCCCGTAAGAGAGCTACGTGCAAGTTTCACCACGGCGAATCCATAAATCCCATCGAACGGCTATATCTCTATATACTATATAGGACTCTATATATAATATGTACATTTTACATGTATAGCTGGGTGTGTGTGTGCTTTTGGTGTTAACCTCGCACTTCTGAGCTCATTGATTTTCAATCGCAGAAACGTACTCTCTCTCTCGCTGCCTCTTTCTCTCCCATCTCAACCATCTTACCCCCGTTTACATTTGTTTTTTTCTAGCTTTCTTGTCCTCGCTGTGTTTTCTTTTTCAATCTGACTTTTACTCGGGCGATTCACATTTTCCGCGCAGTCTAGTCAAAATAGGAAAAACTTTGCACCTTTGTGTCACGACTTTTTCCCAACAGTCGTACATGGTGAAATGGGATTCGAGAGTATTAAGGACGGGTAAGTTTGCCTCGATAGTTTTATTCGTTTTCTTATACGTAGTATACTTTTATATGGACAAATTTAACGAGATAATTTGTTTCTTGTTTTTGGGGATTGTGTAATCAGAGGATTGATGATTAAATTGGTGATGCACCCTACATATGTTGAAATTTTGGGTAGATATAACTGTGCCCCCGCTCGACCATTTTAAATTTGATATTTTTTAAGACTTTTTTTAACTTATGCAACAAATCGAAAAAACCAACCGCCTAAACCAATATCTATTTTTACGCTCGGACGGTAACTAATCATTTGAGTCCAAGTGCAAAGTAACATGTCAGTAAGAATTAAACTTGTACCCATTTTACTAAAACCCCAAATGTTAGACCTACATACAAACTAGTCACATTTGTTCTCCATAAAACCGACTTAGTTGGGAGTTTATATAATCGCAAATCTCCTGTAATTAATGTTACCTATCTTATAATTATTAATTTAATTCTTCGCTGAGATGACTTATGTTACTCTCGACTTTGCCAAAATGAATTATTTTATTCAGAGTTTAACACCAAGATTATACCTTCCACCTATATTATTACTTATAGCACTCATTGCGATTTGATTTAACGATAAACCTGTGTATGCAACGCACTTGCATTGTAACGATTTATTTCACGAGATTGGAATTTCTTTTCTGATGCATTGTTAAAAGATTCTGGATTTATATGCATCTTCACTACTGACTGACTCTAAAGCCTCTCCAGTGAAGTATGAACTCGAGCCAAGAGGTGAAAGCTAGGGCTTATAATGCATCTGAATAAATCAGTGAAGATATATATAGACCGGTAATCATCCTGGATTATAATATACAGAATGATTTTCGACAGAACTTACTCAATAAACGATCAAATAATATTATTGATTACGTAATTACACGTATACGAATAGAACGTAATGGGGCCATGAGAAATGGAAATTATTTAAAGCTTTAATATTGTAATTGTTATATTTTGAGCGAAGTTAATCTCAATATCGCAAGAAATTAATTTTTTTTATAATCTGTAGAAAAGTAGAAATATTGAAATTACCATTAAATTTCTCAATCATTTTTTTTAAAGCTATCTTTTAAAACTTTGCAAAAAATCATATAATAACGTATAATGTATAAAATAGTTAATGAAAAGTTATTCTGTTAAGCTATAATATATCAAATATTTTCACATAAATATTTGTTTATCTTGGGTAGGCAAATTATTTACGCCTACAAAATTGATGAAAATTATTATCATTGTAGTTGACGTATAATAATAACATAGAATATTCGATAATACCGGCCCTGTTTAAACGAGTTGATTTTTGGTCACCTACCCCTCAAAGCACTTTCACGATTAGCAAACTTTATTTTTTGCCTCCCCCCCGCGCTTCTATCCTTGAATTATTATTTCATCCTCAAACTTGCGACAGCTTCTCTGGCTTCGGATCTTTTCCATTACGAAGAAGACACATGGGTACTCTCGGTGAGAAGACTCTTTGCGCATAAAATTATGCATAATTCGGGGTTGGTTCTTGGGATGGAGCCGAAAGCTTGGGAAGGTGGTACAAAAAAGAGAAGAGAGCCAAAAAGGAGAAGAATATGAAGATAAATGAGAATACAAAAAGGGCACTAAACGAGGCGGTGAAAAGAAATTTAAAAAGTCGGTACCGCTCGAATAAATACAGTCGTTGGCCATCCATCCCTCATCAACCCTCTCGACAATAAAACATTCCGAATAAAAACACATACAAGATTAATTTTTTGTAATCTCTTAATTAAAATTTTTTTATACAAAGCCTGATCATACAGAGAGTTGCGTGACGTTTCTCGAGTGGCTAATCACTGTGTTATCATTCACTCCGAGGTTAGTAGGTTATACAAGTAAGAGATGGACGAAGGGAGAGTCGATAAGAGGGAACCTCGATTCATTATGGCGGAGTCCATCGCTCTTAATTATTCGTTCGTGCAACATGACGCTCGAGCCAGTAGATGGCGTACCATATGGAGATTATGGAAGACGAGAGACGATGCAAAATGAGGAAAGGGGCAAAGTAAGATATAGGCCCTATCGGGGCTACAGAGTTGGGACACGAGGATATATACGCGAGATTGTGCCACCGGCAGAGCATCATTAATCTTCAGCAGGCTTCTCTCCTCCTTCGCGAGCACCAACCTCCCTCCCTCCCTCCTCTAACTACCCTACAAATACAAACCAACCCCCTATTGACTCAACCCTTCTGAGAATTTCTCTAGCTTCTCGAGCACTCTCCCTCTCATTCCACTAGCGCGGGACGCAAATATCCTTACCAGTCTGCTACGAGTGAGCGGTTGTATCACGATACACAGACAGCTTTGTTGAAAATACAAGTCCAATCTCTTTTATTAGCTAAAATTACTCTGACACCTGTGTCAATAATGTTCTTTGTTTTTTAGTGCCGTTCGTTAAGAAAATCGCGTCTTTACACGCTAATTTCAGAAATAAAACCGTTTTTAGGGAATAAATTTTAAGGGTAGTTTTGTGCAATATTGTTTGTTTCTGCTTTGAAAGAAATAATTTAAGGCAAATCTAGGGGGAATGCAATATTATGACAAATGAAAATTGATTCATTAAGTTTGGAAAAAATTTAGGTTTGATTTCTATAAAGAAATTAATGACATAAATCTACCCAAAAAATTAACACAAATAAAAAGTTACAACCAATAATCAACGTAATTACTTTTTACACCACATTAATCAGATATTGTTCATCATTTAATTATCTTTTTTTAATCAAAAAACATAATTACCCTCTCGTTTAAAAGTCCATGAAAAATTTAAGTTTCTATTTCAAAATATAATCTCTTCAACTTAACCTCTTCAACAATAAGGCTCTTTCCCCAGGGGGATCCTGGCAAAAATAAGGATAAGATGAGTACTAATGTAATTATAAAATAGAGAATTGCGAAAATCTTAAAAAATTCTCAGTAAGAATGTTGGGTCGCTTCTAGGAATTGACAACATACACAAAAATACCTAAGAATTTATGAAAAAAAAATGATTGCCTTAATAAAAAAAAGTAACGAACATATATATTACGAGAAAAAAAATCCACATATTTGGACCGTATCAAATTTACGGTCTCCGAACGCATCTGTTCAAAATTCTCAACGTCGTACTATATATATAACACCCCCAGCTCGGAGGAGTTCCTAATAAATTTGACGAAAAAAAAAACGATTGAATTAAATATAAGCTCGGCAATTTTCGCTCGCGCATCGAAATACGGTTCCATAAAGGAACTCGTGGGGTGGTGTATATAGGACATCGGGAACCTACAACCGTTTATACGTGGAATATGCATGAATTTTTTCTCTACCCCGCGGTATCTTTGTCGCAACAAATGACTCATCCACGCATTGCGAAACGTTACGACGAACTCGCTCCTGTCAAAGTTCGTTAAAAAGAAAGAGGCAACAAAAAAATGCGGGAATATATGGCGAGATTCATTTTTTACATCCACCGTCCCAATGGCGTAATTTTTTTATCGATGCAAAAACAGCGAGGGTAAACTGTTTGGGCAGAGGCACTCTGTTATTTTTATTGTTGATAAAACATTTTTAACGAGTTGAGCAAAAAACGAGACGATCTATCGCAATACATCATTTTTATTTATCTGTTTCGACGGACTTCCGGTATGTTTGTTTCAACGCTGTACGTTTTCGTCAACGAGATAAAATTTTTACGCTGTCGTATTGAAAAATTGATTATTTTATAACACGATTGAAAAACATATATATATATATATATATATATATTTAAAGTAAAAAAATAAATATACCGAATAACAATAAAAATCAACAAATATATTTGTTTTTGATTTAAGGATCAAAATAAATGTTTCGTCATTTATCAGATGAAGGTTATTTCATTTCTCGGATTTTCAGGATTTCTTACTTCGTTTCAGACTCGCATTTTACAATAAACTTTTTTTTTTTATTAACCCAGCTAGAAAAACGATATCGTGTCGTGACTTTTTAGTGGACTAAAAATTATCGTCCTTCGGGTGAACTGGTTCTATTTATCTTTTATCCCTTTGCCGAAGTTGTATTTTACAATTCTTTTTTCGCTCTCGTCTCTCGGCAAGGAGGAAAATGGCATCGAAGCTGAACGACGTCGTAAAAGTTTAGCTATAGCACCTCCCTCCTACATATACATATACATACATATACATACACATATATATATATATATATATATATATATATATATATATATATATATATATATACACACACACACACACACACACACATAGTAGTATATATATATGTGAATGTACATTTCATCATTTTTTTATTCAGTTTTTATCCAAAAGCAACGACCTTTTCAATTAAGAGTGTGTGCTGGATGGTGATGGAGTTTGCGGGTTTATACGCTCGATTTGAATTTAATGGCGAAGCCAAGGTGGCAAGATAGAGGGGCAGTGAAGAGGAGAGCGTGAGAGGTGAGAGAGGTATCGAGATCGAAGTTGGGACGGTGAACAAATAAACGATATCGAGAAAAATGCGATACGTCATCACACTCATGACATTTATAGCTTTCTCACCCTTTTCCACAAAACCGTTATGTTTCTACCCTCCTCCAAATCCCTCTTTCCCTATATCCTCTATATCAATAAATATATATGTATACACTTCCTTTCGAACCTTCGCCGTTTGGCGAATTTTCCGAACAGCAAAGCCGCTATATACACGTACGAGTACATACGAAATCGTGAGAAAAGAGAGCGTTTCCTCTTCTCTCGTATTTTCGTCCAATTTCCATAAAGCGATATTCGAAATCGTCTCGATGTTTCGTGCTTGCGATTTCTCGCTCTGACGTTTATATTCTTATTATTATTATTATTATTATTATTATTATTATTATTATTATTATTATTATTATTATTAGTTATTTCTGATGTATCGAATAGATGACTATGTATACGCGACACTCGACTCAAATCATCGTGGAAAATCGTCCTAGGGCTTCTTGTGCTCTTAATTTTGCCCCCCCCCACCCCCCGGGGTTTTATCTGCACAGATTTATCATAATTTTTTTGTTTCTTTTTTGTTCATGTTCTTATTTTTATTGAACGATCTATTGACAAGGTGCAAGTAGAGGCTATATGTTTTTTTTTTATCGGAATCCTTTCTTCTATTCTATTTCGTTATCGTGCTCTTGTCGTAGTTGAAGAATCGCGAAGGAGGCACTCTTTTCAATTTGCGAACAAATTTTCTTTCGAGGAGAACGAAATAAAGGCGGATATAAGGAGCAGAGACACGAAAAGCATAATATTGAATATTGTGAGAACTGCAAGCTTCTTGGGTTCGTGAGACATGGCGGCCTTCTTAGGAACTTCCTGGAACCAAAGTATTTGTACGAGCAAAAGTCCGGAGTGCCTCTTTTAATCAAACGGAAAGGTTTGCTGTAAAGTGATATGTGCTATTTTCTTCGACTTCACTATGTAGATATGTGATAAAGTTTGTGAAGAAGAGCCACGCAGCTAAGAAGGACCACGTGATTTTTGTCCAAATTGCCAACTGGATTAATTACCTGTCGTGGACTGATAACGATACAGCTATTATTAAACAAAAAGGGAAAATAGAATTTGACGAAGACAGCTCCGATCTCTGTGCGTGAGATTTTTATGTTCCACACCCGTGTGTAGCCACCAGCTAAGGATTCATCCTGAGGTTGCTT
>JAPYZT010003438.1:0-13416 GCA_030522965.1 Tryphoninae sp. A BG-2022a
CCAAAAAACTTCAAAACTTTCTATCGAGTACTTTCTTTTAAAAAAATTCGCGAAAATCTCCTAATTTTTCATGGATTACACTGGTATAGCCCCTTAATAGAACATACAATAAAGGTAATATGGTTTCAGAAATAACTTTGATAATTGAAGAATGTTGAATATACAGAAGAAGTTTGTTGTTACAGAGGTAAATTGAAAGACACATATCATAGATAGGTCTAAAATAATGAAGATATTATTGTACTTCGTTTCACGCTCGTGATTAGTTCAATGAATTGCGTAATTATCCTAATTACGTCTATTCCGTTGATTATTTTACGTTCTAGATTCCAGCTGATAGTGAACTGCAGAGCTAATTACCAGGAAATTCGGACTGCTCGATCTAAACATCCCTACAATCGTCACGTTTCGCCTAGGACGTATAAACAACACGCACCACCGCATGACTGTATATTTGGCCATGTATGCACGAGAATAACCGTTAATCAAAATCGTCAATACATTTGCAACTATGCAAATTTCTGTCGTATTGATAGCGATAAAACAAACCTACGAGAGTTTAATTGAGCATTACATTCCGATGAAAGAACATTGACAATAATTTTCTAATCGAACAATAGGAGATAATTTTTCTGTTTCGTCATTAGTTAACACATTTTCGCAAATAGATCATGACGATTTTTATCAGATGCTGCCAGCTAGCGAGCATTGATGTTCCATTAAACAATGGCAAGAAAACATTGTCATAGAAACGACTGAATTTTTGAGAATTTCCTAGGACAAAAGACTAGGCATGTCGAGATATGTAAATCCTATCTAAGCTTGAGATCTTCCGAGTCTCCCTTGGTCCTATGCTTTTTATTTATGCAAGGCCAACATCTCTCGGCTGCCCTCTTCCTTCATGGAGAGATAAGATGAGCTTGGCGTGGAAAAGTATGCAATTAGTGGTAAACCCAGAAACTCGAGCAATTACTTTGTCGGTGTCGAGGTACGTCATGGAAAAAAGGAGGAGACTCCATTTCGAGACATTCCCCAAGGAGAGATTTAGCTGAAGCTTACCAGACTTACTTATTGTTCCGCTATAGGGAGAAAAATTCGAATATCTTCTTCGCTTATACAGTTTAATTTCGTTTTTTTAATTTCACGCTCGTTTCCATGAAACTTGAATCATTTGAATTGCGTTTTAGAACGACACGATGACTTAAATATCCCAGGGGATGGTCGCGATATAGCCAACTATATTCGTATACAGATCCCCAAACGCTCAGAGTTTGCTCCAGCGGTTAGTGAATGCAGTCCACCTGTTGCTAGGCCTCTTATTTCTCCCTCTCTCTCTCTCTCTCTCTCTCTCTCTCTCTTTTACTTCCTATATTATGATGAGCAAAGCTAACGGCGAGAACTCAGCCGCAATTTATTAACTCGTGTATTGAAATTATCATATGACGATAGAAAAGCAAATTATCAAAAGTTCAACTGCCCGTGCGAATGCACATTTGCTCACTACACTTTGATCGCAATTTAATCCATATCACTATATTTGTTTATTTTTTCATCGATCATATTCCTGATGGGAATATTTCTCCCTTAAACAAACATTTTATTCAACATTGTCAAATTTTCCATTGTATATTTTGTAATAAATAATTTATTATTTTTACCAAATTTAAGTCGATTGAAATCAAATTTTATATTTTTCTGTTAATTTTTAGCAAATATTATTTCGTTTTGCTAAAGAAAATATCTGATAATATTCTTAGATGGGTTCACGTATAAAGTTTTATTTCGTTGAATCTTAACAAGAAAATTACATCCTCGAAAATGGTGACGGTAACTCACTCTAGCGTATCAGTAAATCTCGTTGGTATCAACCAGATGTAAAACGAAATCAGGATACGTGCTTCGTAGATGGTAATACGATAGATTTCAATGCAGTATCCAATTTAAATGATAATTGAAGTCACCTCGTCGCGACTACCGAGCTTTGCACGTCCGAGGTTGAAAATTGGGTGTCGAAGCCACCAGCGACGAGCTGAACAGCAGCGACCGCAAAAAATTAATTTATTTTCGTTCGGATAAAGAATTCTAGACTCGAACATAAAAAACAGCTCATACGAGCTAAATTTTGACGCATCAATTTTTTTCTTTTTTAAATATGTTTCTCATGAATTGTTCAACTTCGTAAAAACAATTTCAATCAAATTATTCATTTTTATTGCCGAAGCCCACATTTTTTCATCAATGCATACGTAGTCTGTGGATATTTTCAGCGATTAGCATAGAATTTAATAATTGATTTTGTTTAACAAATTTTCATTAAATCATCGCATAATCTCATAATCGTAGTAATAATATAGAAAATTGTATAATGTATCTAATATTTCTTCAGTTCGGAATATTGCTGGAACGAGAAACAACAAGGTGAAATGGACAAAGTAGGGGAGGCAAAGAGAGAGAGCGAGAGAGAGAGAGAGAGAACAAGCGAGAAAGGTGGGTGGGGTGTTGAAATCCCTGAGGGTTATAAGATCCTTCCAGGGCGAGATATTCGCGTATCGCTCGTTGCCACGGCGACGAGCCGCGTGTCTGCTTTGTCGTCACGTTCGCGCTAGAAGTTTTCACGGTTTCTCGCCTGTCGTTTTCCCTCGTCGTCACGTCTCGTACCGTCTCACTCTAGTTCCCGGACCTTTACCTCCTCGTCTACCTTTATACCTCCAAGATGCCAGTTCGCCCGAAGCTTTCCCAGCGAGGGAGAGCGCGAACAGAACTAAGATAAAGTCCTGAGGTCGACCTCTTCAGGGAAGCTCAGGAACGTCGCCATAGAACAGCTATAATCAATGTCATATGTCAAAGCGATATGATACTCTTTTGATGTTCACTTTCGCGGATTGACGGGAGAAATATCAAGATTTTCCTACCAAGCTTGCCTCGCCTACAATCTCAAGTGTCAGACGACAAACAAAACAATTTATTCTTTGTATCGATGGACTTAAAGGAAATTTATGAAAATTGAAACAATCTTTTTGCGATCAATGAATAATTTTATGAATACAAAATTATAGACTTGACAAGGTATAAAAGCAGATTGATCGATTTTCATTGTAAAATCGCGGGAGAGAAATTCACCTGTGAGAAAACAGAGAATTAGTCGGAATAAACGATTTCGTTCGAATAAACGTCGCGTCAAATTAAATAAGCTTTGCTGAATGGAAATAAATACTTTTCTCTTTATCCCCCCCCCCCTTTCCTCTCGTTATCTCTCTTTCTCACTCACAATCAGTCTGTCTCTGTCTCTCTCCGGGTATTTATATAAAGCCTCGTTTTGTTTCCTACTTCGAGTCGTTTCTCGCGAATCCTCGCCGCTTCCATCTGTATAATGAAGAATGCACAAAGAGGAATGAATGGGGGAAGAATTGCCGACTTTCTTCATCGTAAAAAAAGCGCGCAAACGTTGAGCTCCCGACGAAATCCTCCGGAGCGTCGATCTCGCCGATCGTCCGACGATCTCTCAGAGGAAAATAAAAGAAATGCCTCTAGGCCGTCTTCCCATCAAGTTCCGACAAAAATCCCTAGCAATGGGTTTTCCTTCTCACCCACGCATTTTCGATCCGGCATTATTCTCCATCTCTCTCTTTCTCTCATCCTCTTTCCTCTCTCATTCGCTTTTTCTCTTCGCTTTCCTCCCATTCACGAATAAGGATGTGAATTATAGAGTTCACGTGCTGATCTAAACATGTAGCTACGTGTGTTTCGTACGTTCTGAAAAACGAACGAAGCAGCCAAGAAAACAAGACGATAGTTCATAAAATCAATCCACGACGAATGAGTTCTCTGTCCCTTGACATGAAAAACAAGTACGCTCGCGGGTTCAACCTTAGCACTTTTTTCTCTTTCATAACAATCAATTTTCGAGCTGGAAAGTCTGTTTTGCGCCCCCCCCCCCTCCCCCTGGGTTGAGAATCGGTGCAGTAAAAATTTCATCAAATTTACGAGACAATTCGCGGGGCACATGCAGGGCGATACGTACACGCCGAACACACGCGATCTGCTGCAAGTGTACGATAGGTTCGATAATGCTGCGAATGAAAATAACAATTTTCCGATGGCAGTAAAGAAAATTGGCTCTCACAAAGATTATGGGTTCGTTTCTTTTTCCCGTTTTCTTCGTTCATGGTGAGGGTAAATAAAATTTGAGATCGATGGTCGTTATTCTTCATACGATTGGACCGTCGGTTGGAACGGGTTGGTCGAAGAGTCACATGGAGTGAGGGGGGTGGGGGGGGGGGGGGGGGCTTACGTTTACGGAAACTAAATATTGCAAACAGGAAACGGAAAATAAATATTGCAAACAGAACGATGAGAAATATCTGGTCAATTTTATTAGATATTTATATTTCATATGGCTTTAGCTCTGGGGAGAAATTTGAAGAACGCAAAGCTGCCTGGGTTATATGAGAATTTGGTTGAACTGTGACAAAGCCGTAAAAATTCCAGAACTTTCACCCTTGCGTTCACCAAGAACACTGAACGGCGCATGGTGAGAGCCTGGAGACGACCTCTGACATTACCTGTCCCACATACAGGTGTCCTAGAATCTGGATCACCATGATATCGCTGTTCGTATTCTGAGTGCGAACATCGATCATGGAATCTTCCCACCACTATCCCCGTGCTAGCCTTGTGCTATTTTATAAAACGAGAAAAATTGTATTACCTCCTTCATTTTATTCCAGGCCAATGGAATTCTCTTGACATTCACCAAAGTGCGATTTCATTTATTCTTTAATCAATTATTAGAAAGTCATCTATTGATCGTTCTCGACACATTTACACCAAAACATCGTTCTCGTTTTATCGAAAGAAATATTAAATTTGTTTGAGAATTTGGTCCCTTGTCTTTCTTTTTATCTCCTTCTCGATTAAATAGAAATTTTTATAACAAAATCTCGTCTTCCTTGTATTTTGTTTTTCAAGACAGGCAGAAAAACATATCAAAGAAGATGTGCGAATATGGTGTAAATGGCAACATGTGGATCGAAGATGTTGAGCATCTGCCACCTGCAGCAGCGCCCTCGGAGAGTTTCCATCAAAGCTCGAAATTTCATTAACGCCAAAACAGGCTGCGTGTACAGCTCTGATGTATCCACGTGCAGCATGCATCACGCAACTGCATCACACCCGTGAGGAAGTGAGTGAGTTGTAATTCGCACGAGCAACTGAACACGAAAGGAGAGTACTCAGTCTCTCGAGGGAGAGTTGTTGCACAGGCAAAAAGGCCAGTGGTAGGCGATGTACCCACATCTATCTCGTGGCAAGGGAGGATTAGGTTGCGCATAACCATAAGAGAATAGGTGTGTCTCAGGGACAATCCCGAGAGCGTTCGCACAGCGCATTTTTAATTTGCCGGACCAGGAGAACCGGAATTGTCCAGGAAATTTTTTGCATTTTTTATTCGTAGTAACCGCACCTCGTGACATTCTCGCGAATCGAATAATTTTCTTTCCTCGAGGCTATTTGCAAGTCAAGGTATAAATTGATTGAGAGAATTCCGTCGTCGTCGCGATTTAGTCATCTTCTTTGTTTGTTTTTTCCAGCTTTTCGTCGAAATGTTTTCATCGACTAAAAATGCGACAGTGAAAAAGGTTGACGGAAAAAGAATCGTATATATCGAAAGGAAGAGTTTGCTGAGTAGTCGTTTGTCTATCTCTCGAGCTTTTTCTTCGTCTCTTTTTCCCAACAGCGGACACTTCATCGACAAACACGACGGACAAGACTGTAGCATCAGGCAGCTTCGTTACTTTTTCTACGGTCAAGGACGCCTAAAGTGTAAGCTTACAGTGTCCTCGGTACATGCGAAGCAGAAACGAGAGGAGTTCATAGTGAAAGAGAGAGAGAGAGAGAGAGAGAGAGAGAGAGAGAGAGAGAGAGAGAGAGAGACCGAGACACGACGCCCTCTCTCCCTCTCCCTCTGTACGATGAGGCAACTTTTCCACCACATTAGAAATTTATTCTTCCATTTCTATCGACCTTGGCACTTTACACTCGATTAAAGATCGTTGCTGATCTTTTTTAGTACACTCACCCTCATGAACATACTTTGTACCGATACTGACGTATCGATACGACGCACGAATATAACGTTCCATTTTGAATCAGGCCTTGTTTCGCTACAATCCTGAGAAAATTGAGAAAAATTCGCTAATCTTGTTCCTGTCGGTGTTTCATAGAATTAATGAAAAATGTATTTCAAGAAATTGCGCAAATGGAAAGTCTCATTAATTTTGAAGGCGTTGGCATTAGCGAAAGCAGAGCGAGCTTCATTTTGGGCATACGGTTTCGCTGAGAACCTAACGAACGCGCTTTTTTTAAAAAAGAAAGCTTAATCCGTTAAAACAAATTTAGATAAAATTTTCTAGATTCAGCTTCGCAAAAGTTGCAACTATAGTTGGGACAGCCCAAACAACTTCGTGGCTATCTTCACCCTCACGGATACACATCCCCTATTGCGCATGTACACATCGTACTAGCCCATAATAATAATAACGAGTTCAAGGCTCAATGGCAATTACTTTAAGTGCGCTCTATGTTAAAGCTTTTGATTCGTAGTAGTGGGAATCCTGTGAGAGCTCCGATGAGACGGCGAAGCCGTAGCTAGACATATCATGAATTTCTCGGAGATATCATCCCGATATATACCTCTCTTACCAACGGTAGACGCAACGATCACGAGGAACGTCTCGGCTGCTCGAAAGCTTTTCACCGTCATCCCGAGGAGACAGAAACCTATTTCCGTTCTTTTGATCGCTTATTATTTCTTCCAGGCCGATGCTCAACCATACGGATCGATGACATCCGCTTCAATAACGGAAATGTCTATACCCTTTAAAACTTTCCACGTAGCGAAGCATAAGCTTCTTAACCATCCGACGAGAAAGACCACATTTTATTTTCAATGACTACAATTTCCTGGATGGAAATATATTCTCTTTTCTCTTTTCTTTATTTCCGGTAAGTCGTTTATTCGATTATTGAAACGTCCGTAAGGATAACGATGAGTCGGAATTTATTCGAACGAGCTTGCAAAATCTGTTGACGAAATATTAAAGGCGCGAGAGAGATTCTTACTGCTCATACCTTAGCTTATGTTACAAATAGTTAATTTTTTAGCGATTAAAGAACTCTGCTTTTATCGATTGTATATCAACAGAGCTTGTCAAAGTATTAACGATCACCGATAAAATCGCTTTCCAGGTGTATCGGGTATTTTGTTGTTTCTTTTTTATCGACGGTAGGGTACTTTTGTCTTTCTGTCGGTATAAAAGAAATTCGACCTTCTATATTTAGATATCGGCTGCGGATAAAGCGAAAGTTCACTCCCTAGAAACCTTTTTTATCGACTCACATCCGTCGGTAACTTATCGACGGAGGTTGGACAATTATTTTAAACGATACCATCCACAGCGAGGTCCTATTTTCCATTTTCCCATTACATTCATGCTGACTCAGCGACAATCTATTGATTTTCGGTACTGCTGCGATTTTAGGATTTACATCCCTTCTTTCCCCTCTGTCTGCCATCCCTCAGATACACCTTTGTGCCCGTCTGTTCGCTTCATCTCATGCAAAAACATCCCCAAACGAAACAATGTACCGACTCAGCGGGTTTATTCGACAATTTTCGTTGAAAAAAAAATCATCCCCCAACCTCGCCAGCGACAAAATCAACGGTAACCCGAGTTTGAACGGAGCGAATATCAAAAAACTATCGAAAGCTCGGTGTATCGAAACGTCGTTAGACCAGAGTGTAAAATATCATTTCGATGAGAGTAAATTTATCGCCCCGGATGGTGCGAAACACGTATATGTATACAACTATAGCTAGGCGGTTACGAGTCCTCTACGTTGATGCAAACAAGATGGATGGGTTACACGTGTATGGCCCGCAAAAAGAAATACAAGTTTTCTTCCTCTCTATATGACGAATTTCCTCCATTCGTGATATCCAAAGATCCGAATTTCAACGCGTTCAAACAAGTACTAGTAGCCCTTTATTCCTCGCTTCTTCGGTATTTCCGACCCCTTATCGCTCACGACCCTCTTTGCCTCGTCACGATTATCCTGTTAGCATTCTATTGTCGGTTAAGGAAAGGAAAAAAAATCTGCTCCCGGGGAAAAAATGGGAAATCTTTGCCCGGGTCGTTCGATCCTGGTTGGACCTTCGCGTCGATTCGGCATTTCGAGGGTAGTTGTTCTCCTCTTTCTTTCCCTTTCTTCTCCTTTCTCTCTCTCTCTCTCTCTCTCTCTCTCTCTCTCTCTCTCCCTCTCCCTCTCCCGCTCTCTCTTCCGCTTCCCTTCCTTCTTTCTCTAGCTTCGCGAACTTGTATTTAATTCGGTAGGAAGGTTCTACGCGTGGCTCAACGCCTTTGTATGGGAAAAAAGGTTTTCTACGAAGTAACGAAAATCGGTTTCCTAAGCACACGTCCGAGCGATAAGAGTTATCACTCGATCCACCTGATAACCGGAGATGGACGCCATCGCAGTAAACGTTTATTTACGTTTATTCCCTGCTTAAAATATTATTGTTACGAAATAAAAAGAATCTGAAACAGTTATAATTTTTTAATTAATACCCCTAAAGTTATTCAGATTAATTAATACTATTCAATTGAAATATTTACCGTATTTCGTATTTCTGACCGAAAAATCGCATTTCAATTTCTATTCTTTTTAAAAAGATTTACTCATAATTATTAATCACTGAATTATTTCTAATATAATTCGATTCAATAATTGGCCGAATCTCTTGCCTTCAGTATTTTATAATAACAACTATTTGCTAATTCTTAAAAAAGATTTAAATATTTGTCTATAGTTATTAATACGTAAACGATTATGTCAAAGAATTATTATAATTACTATCCGGTGCAAATATCCCTATCTCTGGTCCATGAAACCAGCCTTTATTAATGTAAGCAGACCAGGATAGCCCGCGGTCGTGTAATGTTTGCCCGAGGAAAATAGCCGGTTGCCGAAGAGCCTTGCTCACGAGCTGCGAGAGTATAGACACCACCGAAGGGTTCTTCTTTCCCAAAACCACCAGAACTTGTCCACCTCATCCCCTTATCGCTACTACGTTCGTGTTACCACTTAATTACTGGTCATCGTAGCCAGGACATCGACCGTCCACTCCCCGGATTCGCATGAGGACATACCCCGAAAATGCTATACATACGTTTAGAAGTCCGCCACGATATGCCTGACACAACATGATTGAGTGTGCCAATACAGCCGGGTTAACGACGAAACCTAGATCTCCCCGGTCCAACTGGATAATGTCATGGGAGCGGTAAGGACGAGCGCTAATAGTTAATCCATCTTTCAGCCATCCCTTGGAACAACTTTCGCACGACAAAAATGATATAGTGCGTGAACACCTCGAAGCCACGACCGTGAACGATTTGTCAGTGGACGTTTTTTCAAAGTCATACTCTAGCTCGAGTCATTCATCAATCGATGAAACGATTCACCCTGGAAACTGTTCCGATTCCATTTATTCCATTTTTAATTAATATTCTCAGTACAAAAGAATTTGATTGAGAATTTGAACTTGATACGATAGTTAGTGTCGAATATCGATCTTTAGTTCGTTCCAACATACGTCACGATGGGAAAGAATTTCTCGTTTTCCTACAACAATCTGCGACATTAACCGTGAAAATTACTTCGAAAAGATTGACGGGACAAACGAGAGTAGAGAGAAAGAGAGAGGAAAAGAGACCAGCGGTAGGAATTCTTCAGGCCAGTGAGTTGCAGGAATTAAACTGTCCGAGGCATTTAGTCGTTTGTCCATCTCGGTCTCTCTTTTACGAAAATGCATCAGTTCCGCACAGTCGTTTGGTTACATCAGTTGCAACGCTTTACGCTTTACAGCCCATACGGTCGTGTCGCAAAGTTGGCCGAAGGACACTCGCTTGATTCATCCGTGCCCTATTCTGTTTTCCGGCAGTCAAGTTGAAAGTACTTTATCTATGGTGGATGATTTTAGAGACGAGCTAGTTCCGGGGACCAACGTGCATTTGTGCTACACTTATACCCTACTGTCCCTGAATAGGAGTGACGTGTATGTTCGCATGTGCAGAGGCTTCCGTACTAAGAAAACTCGACGTTGTTACGCAGGTGTCGCAAAAGCCTGAATTAGCTCTCGCGAATTCGACATTTGTTTATCAAGAAAAAAAATCACAAAATAGGGCGGAGTCAAATTGAGAAGAGAAACAGCAACCGGTTGGGCGCTAAAGACTCGAAGTAATTAGAAAAAAGTAATTCGTTAACTTGATGGACAATGAAAGGTCTCATAGGGTTCCTGACGTGGCCCATCAGGATCTTGGCCATAAGGGTGAAATGCAGGATCTATTGACATGTTTCCCCCACTCCTAATGCCCCAGACTCAGGAGCTTCCCCCACTTCGACACACTGCCGACTTCAAGTATGGTTGACCATTTCGTTCATCCCCAAAATGTCACCCAAGTTGTCGATTAAGGACGATCTAGTTTACCGATTAAAGTAGCAAGCGAGTCATAATAAAAAATGACAAGACCCCCGTGGCTCGTGTCAATACTTATCGATTAAAAAAAAGTGATTTTCACTTGTTCGAATTATTCCATCGGTGATAAAAGATAGAAACTGTAATCTCTCAGCTCCTACGAGCCCTCTGCTTATCTCCCCTAAGTCGTCATTCATCGGGACATCCACGAGCCATCTCGTACTTTTTATCTACCTGGAGTTTTCGTGTCGACGTTAGAGAATAGCGAATAAAAAGAAACCATCAGAGACCGCTTTTTGTGTGAACAACGTCCCAATAGGATTTTATTGAAAGCCTCGGTGAGCTATTCGATGCCAGGGAGACAACGGTTTGAAAAAAAAAATTATAGTCAATGAACGAAAGCGAGCTTGCAAAAAGCTCTGCTCGAATGTTGAACCATTTCTCGAGTCGTTCTCTCGACGTTCTGACGCGATTAAACGATTATATGTTCAATACTGCTAGGGTAGGCTTTACAGGCTTGCGTGGAAAGACATGTTCGCAATATACATTGGCATACGTACGGATCCGCCGATGTTGAAGAACTTTTCACTACGCCCCCTTTCCTATCAACTATCGATGTATAATAGGGCTCCGAGTGATTCTCAAACAAATCATTTATTTGTAATGTATCGAGGCTGCTTTACAGACAATCGTGAATTGGCAGCCGTCGATATTTTCCGAGGGAAAAGTTGTTGACGATTGTCGTCGATGTTCTTCGCGCAATATGCGATGAGTCTGAGGGGAATTTTTCGAAATATCGTTTTTGAAAATTACAAATGGTTCTAAAATTATTGCTAACTCGTTTAAACATAAATTTATGAAAATTTACTATAAATTTATGAAGTTTATGAATTTTATAAAAACGTATCAGAAATTTAGGACAGTGCAATTAATTAAAAATTGCTGAAGTCTTATAAATTTTGGTAGAAACTAATGAAATTTATGTAATTTGTGAAATTTTATTAAACATTTTGAAATTCGTGAAAATTTGACAGATACTCGATACGTTATTTCGTGTCAAATTTGAGATGTGTATATAGTTCTATAATGAGGTCCATTATCGGAGGCGATACGCGAGGACGATTCTTGATTATAGATGCGAGAGGATGTGAAGTGGAGCACGTGACACGTTCAGCAACGCACGAAATTGCCCTAATCATTTGTATCCTCTGACCGAGTGAGGGAGAGATCAGTGTGAATGTACGAGAATGTCCATGACTATGCCCCGGTCAGAAACTCGAGCCTCTCTGGCATTAGCGTGGAAATTGAGTGATCAATTTCAATGGACCTTGGCTCTCTTTATCGTTCGATTTTTCCTTAGAGTGTATAGCGAGAAAGCTCGTTTAACTGTCCTTCGTTACTAAGTTCGTCATCTAACATTTTTTACCAGTTGCAATGTATATTTCAACGTTACAATAATAATTAATAATATAATAGTAGAAAATTAATAATGAATACTATAATAGTAGAATAATAATAATTAATATTATAATAGTAGAATAATAATAATTAATACTATAATAGTAGAATAATAATAATTAATACTATAATAGTAGAATATTAATAAATAATACTATAATAGTAGAATAGTACATATATGAGTGTGAAGGGAGGCTATGTAAAGCTTAAGGATTTTGAGATCAACTATAAGATGTCTGTGAGACAAGAATGTCGCCTAGATGTTTTAGACACGATTTTAGACGTTTTTCATTCTATTTATCAAAATCTAATATTATTACGATATTCTGATATTAATTGTTATTATTATACTATTATAGTATTAATGATTATTATTCTACTATTATAGTGTTAATTATTATTATTCTATTATTATAGTATTAATTAATATTATTCTACTATTCTAGTATTAATTATATATATATATATATATATTGCAGCTAAACCGAGGTTCGAGCACATAATATTTCGTGATCTATGTGGCGACTGGCTAGGGCATGCGAGGGGGTGTGCACACAGTACCGAGTAGAGTATGATTGTAACGCGCACACATCGTTCTATCTCCTATCTATTCGTCTACATACACACTCTTAACACACACGAATATACGTATACGTATATATATATATGTAGGAGAGTATACATCGATATGCTCGAGGGAGCTTGGAAAGCTCGCTGCGGTGGTGTATTCGCGGGAGCCGCGACTGCTAGCTTCGTCGGAGAGATGCACGGACCTGCGCAGTGCCGTAACAATCGTGGGGGGTTGCAAGTCTACCCTATATAGTACGAAATAGAGAAAGAGAGAAAGAGAGAGAGTATACCTAGCTGAGCGAGAGAGGGAGAGGGGGCGCGTGGCATTACCGGGGGTGTCAGTCACGGCCCATCTGCCCACCAACGAACACGTAAGTCCGTTACTGCAAACCGAAACAACGATCAACCAACCAACCAATCGTCATCATCGTTATCACGTTGTTAATTTATCACGCCAATTATTTTCTTCTTTCGCTGTTCAACGTTCTCCTTCATACGTTTTCAACCCTGAACGGCCCGGCTACGAAACAATACTCTCCGTATTTTTTTAACCTTCGCGACGACGCACGATGTCCCTCGCGCGCGCGAATAAATTAACGGAATATCGCGGGGTGTCGCCCGCGAAACCACGAAAACACCAAAAGTATTGCATATGTATATTGTGTATTTATGTACATAGCGTACATGCATATATATTTGCATACATATATGTGTATATATATAAATATATATGTGTATATATGACGAAGAAGGAGCAGGTCGAAGAACGTATCTCGGGGGCACAACCCTCGAAACGCACCTCGGTCCCTCTCCGACTCTTTATCGCTCTATCTCTCTCTCTCTCTCTCTCTCTC
>JAPYZT010003439.1:0-12465 GCA_030522965.1 Tryphoninae sp. A BG-2022a
AGAGAGAGAGAGAGAGAGAGAGAGAGAGAGAGAGAGAGAAAGAACAAAACAAAAAAATTGACAAACAACGAAATTCCACGAAAATGGTTATGGGCGACTATTGTACATTAATGGCTTGTGCAAGCACAATAACTACAGGTAAAACTTTGATCGTATAATGTCGCGTGTGAATACTGGAAAGAGCAAGAGTCAGAGAGAAAGAGGGGGGGGGGGATGTGGAATTGACAAGATGGAGTATATAGGAGTGTGCACGTTAAACGACAAGCACCGATGACGCTAGAGACCTCCGATCGCGCAAAGTCTCTCTCTCGTGTTAAAACACGTGAGATTGTTACCGTTATACGGGAACACGAAGAACTCTTTCCGGTTGTCCTATGTAATTGGATTTGTTCGTGACGTTTCGTACGTTGGGTTCGACCGGACGAGCGAAAAAAAAGTGTTAAACGAAAATATGAAAAAAGAAAAGATAAGAAACACTTTTGCGGAATGACGAACGTCAAAAGGATTCGGGTTGACTCCCTCCTCGAGCGAAACACGATCTTCGATAGTTCGGTGGTATGTAAAACGTAATATATCCGAGCGAGGAACATACAATGTCGAGAAGAAACACACGTTTATGACATGACAGTTCGTGTGACACGGCGCGCGATGGACGTTATACACTTCCCTCTCTCTCTTTCCCTCTGCCGTACCACCCCCTCGCCATCTGGTCGTCACTCGACGAAACGATGACGACGCCTCTCGTCTCTCTCTCTCTCTCACTCCCTCTCTCGCGGAACTTCGAAATCAGCGAGACCGTTCCAGGAATCTCGCTGAAATCAAATATTCTGGGAGCAATAATGCTACGTTAATGTATTACTTTGACAATTTGCGATGGAAAAAAAACCCGTTCCTTTCGTGCACCGTTGCGCTAGTACTGTCGCCTTATCACGGTAAGTTTAGGTGTAGACCGTAGACCAGATGGAGCCTCACGGACGATCACTATGCATGTACATTTCTTTTTTTTCGTTCATTCTATATCTCTCTCTCTCTCTCTCCCACACCTTCCACTCGTTGTATCTCTTTCCGTCGCGGGACTAAATACACACAATCACACATGCGCACTCACACACTTGGGCGCCCCCGCGTGACACGGACGCACTGGGGAAAACAGAGTTAGGCCTCGATGGGGAGACGTTTCGTCGTTTGCGACGACGAGTACGAGGACGATGATATCAGAAAGAGAAACGCGAGAGAGGGAGCGAGGGGGCAGACAGAGAGAGAGGGAGAGACGGAGCAAGAAGCAACGGATATGTATTTATTAGTATGCTGAATACTGTGTGATACGAAACACTGATCGAGAGAAGCTGCACTGGAACTTCGTGATCGCAATTTTTACGTTACAACGCAGAAACAATAGTATATCGCAGTGAGTCACGAGAGTGTGACACTGCTCGGGGATTAGCACTCGCTAAACGTGGTGAGAAACGTAACACACAACGCGCGCCGCTTTACGTCCACAGAAACACAGAGTGCTGCGCCACACTATGGCTCTTTTATCACCCGTCTCTCACCGGCGTAAAGAACACACATATACAAACGTACGAAAACGTTTAGCTTATGGCCGCGCGTAGATACGACGATATACGATTGCGTTCGTAATTTACCAGAATATTTATATGTTTTCCGACGAGGCTCGATGGAATGCAGTTGAGAGACTAATTGTTACGACAAAAGTGTCTACACGATAATATCAGATCCTTCTGGCTATTTCTCCGATCCACTCTACTTTCAATCAGCGCACCCTCCACACTGCCCGTATCCCCATCCCTGTTAACATGGCCGCCGCTCTCCCTCTCCTGCTGCACACTCCCTGCCATTCTTACTGCAACCATGATCAAATGAGTGTTGAATTGTTTACATGCTTGGCAAATGTAATCTTGTCATTGACGAAAACCGTGTTTGTTTATGATCCTAAGATACGGGCTTGATTCAATCCAATGACTTTTCACATTCTTGTGAGACGAAGATAATGAATATTTTTTAACTTCAAACCGGAAGTATATCTCCATTATTTCCAATCTTTTGACATATACTTGTGCTTGATGAATCGTAGGGTCAAATTCTGCCGACGCGGAATCTTTGACAAGTGAGCTTTCGGATGTTGTACTAGGCGTAATATATCGTATACATTCTGATGTTATCGGTAGGAATTAATTAGACTTTATAAATTAGCGATACCAGGTGTGATTCAAATTTGTATGGACAGTCGGGAAACCGGGATATCTCAGCGGTTTTCAAATCGTTGTCGATGTATTGATGCAATATTTATCCAACCGGAATCGAAAGATCCAGCTGATAGGGTCGGTGAAGTCTTATAGATGCGAGGAATTAAACAATTATGTGAACGGCAACGTGTATGACAATTATTCCTTACTCGTTGTAGACGGCAGCAGCAACTAAGCAAGAACTCTGGGATGAAGTTCAGCCACTCATAGCATCGTCCTACAGCATTTACCGTTATAACGCATATTCCCATGCTAAAATTGTTGGATGAATGAGATTCGAAGATTCCTATTCGTATATAGTACGCGTATAGATGGCGCCACGAGACCTAAATAGACGCAAAATGATACAAAACCTGGTGTGTAAGCTTTCCACTGATGGTTATGGTGTTAAGATTGTAACGCCATCTAGGTGGTATAGTGAAAGATTGTTCTTTTCAGCAGAAAAAAAAGAAACGATAATTACATTCGCACAAAGACCGCGTGATGCGTTAACGCGTAATCAGTGCTGATGTTTTGAATAGCTAGGTAACGGACTAAATCTTGTCGTGCCGCGAACGGCAAGTAATCGAAGTATCGGCCTCGAGTCTGCCACAAATAAGCACGACATGCGTCCATTGTAACTACTGCTTGGATATAAGTGTGTTGCGAGTACTTGGCAACACAAAGTGCAGTGCAACTGGCTGAAAATAATACTGAAATAATACGACGGCGTAAATAATTGTTATTATTGCAAATAGTAAGTTCAACATTTATTTTCAATATGCTTGAGGGAAATAGTTAAAAACTGTTCGAAGAGGCGATAATTTCAGTCCATAGAATGTGATGTTTTCAATCATGGTTATATACATAGTACCATAAAAGTTAGTTTGTGTCGTGATTTCACATGTTTGATAATTCGTTACTCATTACTTTTGCATCTTCACTGCTTATCCAATATCAGCAATTGCTGCCAGTACGCTTTTTCACGAGTGGGCTTCTTCATTAGCAGTAACATAATAATTATATTAGAAAATACTGCTGAGTGCTATGTAATTATGAACGCCAAACCAACATGTGTATGACGTATGGGAATTCAATCAGATTTATATTCATATATTTACATATATATTTATGCTTTATACGAACCTCAAGTTCGAAATATGATGAAAAAACAATATATGTTCTTCTGTCAACCTTTGTATACGTATGTGTACCTGTATTTTACAGTTTTAGCTCGAATTACAGATGCCATACATTCTGGTACGTGGTACCTTCCCTGAAAACGTGAACAATGAATTGCAGCTGGACGGCTGTTTCGTTTCTGGTTTGAAAGGTATCATTCCCCATTCATCTTACCCTATATATTTTCGTTGTTTCGTTGTCTTATAATGTTTCATTGGAACTAATAATACTTCATTTAAAAAAAAATGACAAAGCTCGGGTCTATATGTCAATAGTACAGTGCTATTTTGGCAACGTTTCAATTATATTTTGTCTTCCGTGTATGGATTTAATTTGGATCATATTCACAAACTTGTAGTGAATGCTGCTATGATGTTCTTGTTGGCTTTCATTATAATTGCGTGGACTTTATTGACTCGTAAAAAAATATGTAGGATCGTAGTTCTGATATTCTTAAATGT
Source organism: Tryphoninae sp. A BG-2022a (assembly GCA_030522965.1). NCBI lineage: Eukaryota > Metazoa > Arthropoda > Insecta > Hymenoptera > Ichneumonidae > Tryphoninae sp. A BG-2022a. The sequence goes on from JAPYZT010003439.1 coordinate 3,890, forward strand.
GGCTGGTATTGTGATTGCGGCTATTAATGGTTTCATGAATGTATATGGAAATAACCCAAGCCAACTTAAAATAACCTCTTACCATATTGCTGAATTCGGAGAAATCTGTACTTAAGGCATGCGCTTGAATAGTCAAGAGAGGTATATAAGTAGCAGAGGCCAAGGGTCCAAACTTGAACTATATCTTTTTGCTGTTATTTGGACTACCACAATGTATACTAGATAGCTTATGGCATGCATCGAGACAAAAGATCTCATTCGATCCCATATGCATAATATTTATGTTTTATTTCGCTATGTTCATTACAAATCAGGGTTGGGATGTTCACGTTTGGCATGATATTAGACCATGAGCACAAGGGATTAAACATTTATGAGTCTAGAAACATTTTGAATGAATCATGGTGAAATGAGATGGATTTTGTTTTAGCATCGGACATAGAGCAATTGAGTTATTTCCCATGGACAAGGGACTACGATGATTCGGAAACAGTAGTCTTCCAGAAACGTGTTCATGTTGTATTAACTGCACTTGAAGTTCTTGGTTACAAAGTCGTGACGTGTACACCTGTACGTACCAGCACGGACAATGAACTTATATGGACTCTGAGAAAGGACTTCTCAGAACCCGAACCTGATCCTGCACTGACGTAGAAGAAGGTACGTTTTATCTCTATTATCTTGCCATACATTTCAGTCATGTAAGGTGTTTTCTTGACATTTCGAAAGCCATATCTTATCGCGAGTTCTCTTGCCACGTGATCAGATATGAGGACAGTTTATTTTTTACTTTGCCAAAATGCTTTAACAAGTACCTTACAGAGTTAAGAGGCAGTGTAACTGGTGACGAGCTACTTGTGCCTCGAAAACAGGATCCGCAAATTATCCGGCACTGAGCAACCGATCGCCTTCAAATTTGGAGGGTATATAGAGAATTATGGCATAAAGTGCATGGAAGTCTTATTTTTCCAAAATATTGGAAAAATTTATCCGGTGGTAATTGAATCTGCAAAAATTATTCGAAAATTTTGGAAAAATAAGACTTTCATGCACTTTATGCTATAATTCTCTATGTACCCTCCAAATTTTAAGGCGATTGGTTCCTCAATGCTGGACAATTTACGGATCCCGTTTTCGAAGTGCAAGTAGCTCGTCGCCAGTTACACTGTCTCTGAAAAACGTCGCATAAAAAACAAATGTAATATCGTTAATACGGATTTTTTTACCTCGCGATAGACACTCCCCTTTCACCTCTGTTACGACATGACACAGCTTATCAAATGATAGAGAAGAACAAGATATTATACATGGATAAAATGTCCATTGATTTATATAAATTCAATAATCAGTCCGATTTATTCATTGTTTTTCGTCCATCACTTTTTGCTTTCAACTATTTAGGTTAAGCGAAAGAGGTTGCATGATTTTACCACGACTGCGTATAATGGCGCTGTTGCGCGGCTGCGCAACTTGCGCGTTTTTTCTTCGCCGCTTGTGGTTCTCAAGCGCCTGATACACAACACCAATTCTGCACGAACAGTGTTGCAAAAGAGACTTGTTCTCAATATGCATTGTAAATACGACAAACTGTCGAAGTTTCAAGTACACGTTCCCGAATTCATTGGATAAATAGGTTTGTGAATTAATGTGATTCGGACGATTGAATGGAGATTAGTGTACCGATTCCTCGACTCATCAAAGTGCTTCGTGAACCTACGGAGAGGTTATGGTGCACCGTTCGAGAACCATTTGTTAACGAGCACAAGTAACTTTGTTGCGCATTGTCGTTACAAGTGGAAAAGTTTTCTCTCGCATGTGTTGGCTGAAAATTTCATATTCAAAACAGAAAAGCTCGCCCCTTGTTGTGAAGTCTCTTTAAAATGACGAAAAAACCGGGGATAGTTTGGACTTATTACAACAAAAAAGTAGACGGTTCCCAGATCGTTGCTTACTGCAAGTACTGCAATCAGTCTTATATACAGAACGCGACGCGTATGGAAAAACATTTGGTTAGATGCGAAAAGTGTCCAGAATCTGTGAAACAAACTTTCGCGAAACATAGAATGGATCCAGTGAATGGCCAGCCAAGGAAAACTGCATGGATAGAACAGAAGAGCATCAATACAAGTGATATGCCCAATGAGTGGCCAGAGACGTATGACACGGTAAATGTAAATTACGAGATTTCCGAGGATATAGATTTGACCTTGGAAACTGAAGTACAACCGCAACACGGTTCTAGTAACGAGTCTTTGCAAAACAATGGGGATTGGGAACAGGTGAGCATCAAGTGCAGTGAATCTCCAGCTCCGAGTGCTTCAACAGGTATGGTGTGTTTTAAAATTGTCTTGTTCATAAGTAGACGAGCGAAGAATTTTGAGACGATGCAAAAGCTCGATATAATCTCAAAACTTTTTGTCGATGGAAATATTCAAAGATTTTTATTCAATTACTCTTATGGTTACACGTGCTTTTGACTCGACGACAGTCTCGCAGTAAAAAATAACCTTTGTATCTTATATATCTCCTAGATTTCAATTCAGCTCCGCCACAAGAACGTGCCAGTGTTTCGCATCCGCGAAAAGCAGCTTTAAATCGCAGAATATGGCCAGGCCTGTCACCAAAAGTTGCCGGTCACTCGCCTCTACAGAGCAAAATACTTCAGGAACAACTTCTAGAGCGACGAATTTGGAGGCGAGTGGCAGAATTGGAGTTACGGAAAAAGAATCTCGAAGTGGAAAGATTACAGTGGGAGTACGAGAGAGACAAGATGCAGAGTGAACTGAAATTGGCTCATGAGAGTCGTATGATGGAGATTAGAGAGGAACGAGAGAAACAAATGCTCGAGCGAGAAATGGCCGATGTGTGAATCTAAATTTCATCGGCTTGTTTCTTACCTATATATTCTTAACACAACAGAGTTAGAATATTCCAAGATCGACTGTACTGCAAAGAGTATTGAGAAAAATTAATCATTGTTTTTTAAACGAAAATGATTATCCTGTAGTATGTAAGACAACGTACAATTATTTTTAAAAAATGTATCAATTCGTAAACAAATATACTACGTAGCTAATGAGTTTACGAAAGTGCATTATTTTTTGTAAAAATTTATCGACGTGGTCACATTCATCATCTCTAGAATTCTATCTTGAAAAGTACGTTCAAAATTGTTTATCAACAAATGTTATGATATATCCTTGTCAATCGAATTTATAAATACTCTTTCGTTCTAGAAGTAAAAGACAACGAAGTTTGTTATTGGAGATACATCCGAATCAAACGAGACCGGTCGGAGGGTCTATTGCAACAATGACGGAAAGGCTTGTTAGTTTTATCGGAAATGAGAATTTCTATTACATCGCAGTGAAGGGCTCACCCTTTGCCACGGACTGCGCGGTCTTTGGATTGACCAGCGATGAAGTATTGGCACTTTCGAAACGTTTCCCCAACTCTGGAACGGCGGTTGTCAATGGAGTTATAATCAAAGGTTTATAAAAAAACTATTTTATTTTACACCGCTGCAAGAAGAATGATTAATATCGAATTTTTATCTCTTTTCTCATAGTGATATATAAACAAAAATTCATGACGCATGAATATTTTTATTTTAGGACCACCGATAGCCATTATAAACGCTTTGGCTGAGCTTGGCTATCGGATCGTGAGCAGCACCGGCGAGGCAGAGATACTCTGGACTTTACAGAGAGAGATCTAGAAACGGGCATAATGATTTTCCACGCTTTGCATAAAGAATTGTACCTGCAAATGGGTACAATTATTAATAGAACACAAACTACATATTATTAAGCACCATACGATTGATGATCGAGAGGTGCCCAGTAGATTTTCCTTCTTGTTTTACTATCGCATAAATAGCAGTATTTTTGCATATTTCATTTGCTACGTCTCTCTGAAACAATAGTCGCTCAATCATTCTCTGCGCTTGGTCATTTGTATCAAACAGTTCTTCAATCGCATTCCCAATCTTATGATTTCTGACTTATTGCTTGCAATGAAATAGATTCACGTGGAACAATTAATCTACCAAAATTAAAATAAAGCTTTGCCACGTTTTTAGAACGAGTCGTCGAGACGATACTGAGCAATAACGAAATGTACGAAAATATTGATAATTTTCTATAAAGTCAGAGCTGTGGCTGATAATGAAACGAACAAAATGTTCTTTAGTTACCATGATGCTTCTACGACATTTTGGGTAATAAACCCTTACTTCCAATACTTCAAACGCTACGTTCCATTATCGTGCATTATGCTATAATAAATGGATTAATTGATAGAACGATATTCTATAAGATGGTATTTTCTTTTGTCGACATAAAACGTTTTTCAAGTGTTTAAGCATTGCATGTGCGAATGCGTAATGTTTGATCGACATATATATTTGCACTTTATTACTCATCCGGTTCTACCTTAACCGTATTATTTTTTATGCTTTCGAGAAAGGAAATAATGTTTGTCCATTATGCACAATCGACACTGACGTTCAGAATGTACGACTGGATTGTTTCTTGTCCGTATTATAAATGTATACTTGTCGAATAAATATGCATTATGGATGATAAGCAAAACGTTAATACGTATGTAGGGATACGATTCATAATTTGAAACAAATCGCGTGATTGCTTGACACTTTCGGTTTGAAGCAAGTCGATAAATGTCAAGAATGATCTTCCCTCGTACGTCTCGAAAATATTTCGCATGACGATGAGTAAATTTAGCAACTCTAGCACTAGATAGAAAAGTTTAAGTTTTTCTTGTACGAATTAGATTTACAGATTGGATTGAAAAGCAGCGCTATGATAATTTGTGGCTGTACACGAGACAATTGATAGTGAGTTTCAGGTGGACAATTATGGAGCATTCGGTGAAGGATTGCAGCGCTTCAGGAGGTCGAGCATGTTGTGACATAACTATGAACGATACGGTGGCAGTTCGTCAAACTTTGTCGGAGATGGAGTTCGAACGAGGAATCTGGTATGCAGGTACAAGAAAAAAGTATAAATTCTTGATGTGCATGACTTGTTTGTATGGTTTGATTTATTAACAAGAACCTTTCTTTCTGTTCCATTAATAGCTCAAAATAACGATCTCGATAGAGTGGAGCAGCTTCTGAAAAAAGGAATTTCCGTTAATATCCAAGATGGTGCTGGGTACACGGCGTTACACTATGCCTCTCGCGGTGGACATTGCGAAACATGCAAATTGTTGGTTAAAAATGGTGCAGACGTGAACGCCGTAACGCGATCTGGTCACGCGACGGCACTTCACAGATCGTCGATGCAGGGCATGACTCGTGTCGTCGAGTTTCTTTTGAAGTCTGGCAGTGATCCGAATATCCTAGATGCCGATGGTTACACCGCTCTTCATCGTGCCATTTTGGTCGATTCATTACCGGTTTGCAACCTCTTGATTCCCGTTACCGATCTGTCCGTCCAGGACAAAAAATCTCGCACGGTTCTGCAATTAGCACGGGAAAGAGACAAACGCGATATAATCGACGTTCTTGAAAAATATTATACCTCTTGAGAAGCACAAACCTTAATCCTTGTTAAAAATGTTTCTAAAATCCTCATCCGGCACATTTCGTGCAATAAAAACCACCAGCGATTTCCACCGTATATCAGACTTCCGTATAGAAGGTTATGAAATTATATCCTTAATTGCCAATCATTCGTTAATCGGGTCATCTGTAAAAAAAACAGCATCAGTAGCGACATCTACGATACGATGGTACTAGGCGTTGAGAAACTACGTAAAAGGTAAGACGGATTTTGGTTGTACAAACATTTTGTTTTCAGGGACATACTCTGCGTGTCCACGTGTGAAACTATGTTGTGTAATGTAATAGCGCGTTTGTCAGCTCGTACACCGTTGCTCAAGTCTATCCCTCTTGCGGCGAATAGTACACCTATCTGGAATGAAAGGACGTGTGGGTATTATGGGCGGCGTGTGTATATCCGTATAATGCGATGGTGTACGGGGACGTGGTAGGAGCGTATAGTGTAGAAACGTTAAAAAGATTGTATCCCAATATCCAGTACGTCAGATTGAATACGCAATTATCGTAGCAAGCTACATTAGGTAAAACGAAGTTTTAATACACCGTAAAGAATCAGAAGAAAGAAGCCAAGTCCACGAGGTACGAACATGGCAGCCACGGGTCGTGCACTCGTGCACTTGATATTGAATAGTGATTCGCGTTAGAGCGGCAGTTCTCGTTTATTTTCGGTTATGCATTCGGGATTGTTCGTGCGAGCTCGGTTATCGGGCTCGGGTGTGCGAGAGCGCGGTACGGAAAACGGAATGACCGCATGTCGGAGCTCGCCGATGTTGGCCGTGTGTACGAGCGCGGCGCTCGCGATAAACGGTGTCGCCACCTATCGGGGCTTTTGCCATTGCCGTGCTTGCTTTTGCAGTTGCGTTCTCTCGCGTCGAGTCAGTTGTTTCACGTAAACCGCGAGTGTTCTTACCCGTTGTTCACGCTTCATCTCACGAGCGCCGGTTTGTACGAGCACACCTCGTCGTCGTTCTTGGTGGAGCGAGAAACCGCGCGACGTAAAAGTGAATAGGCCTCGCTAAAAGTCGGTGCGTGTCGCGATCGTATCGTGTGATCTAGCGCTTTCCACGAGTCTTCACGGGGGAAGAAGGAACGTAACGAGTTTTGGGACGAGGTCGTGTGTTTTACTCGTACAACGAGTGACAATCGCGAGCAATGTAACCGTGTCGTGACGTCACACGGCTAATCAAGTGCACACACGTATACAACGACGAAGGAGCGAGAAACCGCGGGGAGAGCGACGAAAGAAACAACGAGAGACGATAGATAGCGATTCGTTTCATATACGAATGCGCGAAGACACTGGATTAGAGTAGTGTACGTAAAGATTTTTCGTTCTTGTTGTATTTTCCAACGGCGAAAGGCCAGTGGAGGAAAGGAAAGAGGGAGAGAGAAGGAGCGAGAGAGAGAGAGAAAGAGTGAGTGAGTGAGACAGAGTGGCCAGAGACGTGCGGGAAAAGAGTTGGTCGCGAGTAGCGGCGAATTTATCACGAAAAGACTGCTGGCTGCGGCGGTGGAGGACGGTGCGAGTGTGTGTGTGCGCGCGCACCTATGTATGTACGCGAGTGTGTGCGCGCGCATGTGTGTGCATGAGTGTATGCGTTGGCCGAGAGAGGCAACAAGGCTATACACGTTTACACGCGAAGGACAGTTCTCTTTCTTTCTCGAACTTCTCCAAGCACCGTGTACGCATGTGCGGTGAGACACGCATGTTTTTCACATAAAAAGAAAAAAGGAAGAAAAAACAACACGTATAAAAACAGAGCATAAGGAGGATCGAGAATTAGTAAGGAAATAAAACTTCGCGAAACTCTGTTCGATTCGAGAAAAATACGTTCGACAACGAGCTTGGAACAATTGGCGTACCAGTAACGTGCTAAGTGAAAAAAAAAAAAAAAGAAAACGTGTGACGTAGTTAGTGGACTCGATTTCGTTGTGTTTCGTACGTAGTGTGTGTTTGGTATTGGTAAGAAGGAACACGCACACGTGCGTCGTCGGTGCAGCCGCCAACACACAGTACGAACGAACGAGAGGAATGAGAAGAAACCGAGCAGTAGGAGTGAGTAGCAGCAGCAGCACCAGCAGCAGCAGTAGAAAACTTGGCGAGTATCAGTAGTGTAAAGGGGTGGGGGGAGATTTTAGTGCGCGCGGCACATCCCGTGGCGCCCCGCGGTGTTTTTCGACGGGAAGCTGGCCATAACCTACGCGAACCGGCAAAAAGGAGACAAGGCAGAGGTTGAACGGTAGCGAAAGCCGATAGTCGTGTGTATATATATGTGGTGTGCTGGTGCGTGCGACTCGACGATCGACGAAAGTTTTCGCGACATTTTTAACGATAATTCGCCTAAAGTAAACTAACAAAAAAAAAACCTTGGCCGTTTAACCGCGGGTCGGTGAGCGAGCAAAGTTTCGTGAGTTCTTTTTTTTCTTTCTCTTCCTCTCGCCTATATACGCGAGTCTCACAAAGTGCGTCGTGAAATACGCCGATTCCGTGCCTCGCGAGGTTAGGACGACACAGTGCGACATATATCGTGTGCTTCTTTTCTCTCTGCGTACGCAGAGCGTGCGCGGTTTCGTCGAGACGCAGAAGTGAAGAAATATAATAAAAAGAGAGAAGGAAGAAGAGAAGAAGAAGAAGAAGAAAGGGAAAAATAAGGAGAACGAGGGGAAGTGTGCGCGCGTGTGTCATGTGTACGTGTGCGTGCGACTCGAAAGTGTTCCAATCATGTTGGTTAGTGCGTCCGATACGCGCAATAAGAGAGAATACGGGCCAGTGTGCCCGGCATACCTAAATCTTCTCGACGATCCGCTCGATTAAAGGATTACGAACGCGGGACGATCAACGAGCCAAGGACAACGCATTACGTGTAATTTTTTTTTTTCTTCTCTATCTTTCGATCTCGCACTCTCTCCCTCTCACTCTCTCGAGACGCGTCGTGTTATTTCTTCGCGGGGGTGGGAAGCGAGAGTGACAGACAGAGAGAGAGAGAGAGAG
>JAPYZT010003440.1:0-29581 GCA_030522965.1 Tryphoninae sp. A BG-2022a
AAAAAACAGTGGGAGGGAGAGAGGGGTGAGAAAACATGGCCCTCCCTGCTGCGAACTCGTAATAATCGGTTCAACTTCTCGCGCACGCGCAACTCTCTCCCAACGTGCATAAATTCAATCCTGACGCATATTTCCTCTCGTCTCCGCTCTCCCGTTCTCACTCTCTCGGGCTCTCCCTCTTTCTCTCTTCGTTGATACCTATTTCTTTTTGTTCTCTTAAAATTTATTACCGCTCTCTTGTCCGCGAGGAGACGCCCGAGATCGAAATAAGAGTTACATTGTCGCGCAATCTCCGTCAATGTCCCTCTCTCACTCTTTCTTCTCACCATGTCTCTCTTTCTCTCTCTCTCTCTGTCTCTTGCAGTTCTTCTAGCTATCGCAAATGTTATCCGGGTACCTGGTTGTACCACTTTGCGTTAATATCTCTCTCTCTCTCTCTCTGTTTTTCTCTCAATATATATATTAGTAGAAGGAGAGAGACTTATTCGAATAGATACATAAACACGTTCTTAGCCAAGATCCAACACCGTCTCATTTCGCTCTTGTCATGCCTCAAAACCCGATGCTGAACTCGCAACATATTATTCTTTTTTTTTTTTTTTCTCGTTACCATTTCGTTTGCTTCGCGCTCTCGTTTTATTGCCTATATTTTCCGTCGCCTCGTGAACACGGCCACGATACCTCGCGACAATAACCGTATACACGATCGAGTTTATGTAACGAGACGCATAAAGGCTATCCAACACCAACAACCCCCCCCCCCTCCCCCTCCTCCAACTCCTATACCTTTACACGCACGCACGCACACCTCTTCGTATGAAAATTATTTTCGATAACCTAATACGATAAACATCGTCGTTGTTATGCACTTACGACGGACGACGTTACAATGGAACGTTACGAGCTGTAGGAGCTTTTCAGTACCGTGATCACGATGAGTTTCCTGATCTATTATATAGCTTAGGCGCGTGCGTGTAGTTTATTTGCGCGTGATAATTTCAAATCGTGTATTTGAAATTATTTCTCGTTCATTTGGTGTACGAAGTTTCAATGATTGATTTTCTATTTTATTTTTATTTAATTCTCGCCTCGATAATATCTTTCAAATGCCAAACGTTGTTCTGACAAGTGATCGAGGTGTATAATGTATAAATATGTTTGGTACTCGAATTTGGTTGGACGTAACTGTTTGAACGATGGAGTCGAAGTTTACAGGAAAATAGTGTACGCGAATAACTCGCGTGATTTTTATACATTTATATATATATATATATATGTGACACTTTTTAAAAATTCAATACTATTTCGTACATAGCTCTATATATATAACTACATAGTTATATATATATATATATATATATATATATAAGCTACATAGCTCTATATATATAGAGAGAGAGAGCTATGTACGAAATAGTATTGAATTTTAAAAAGTGTCAATATTGTGATTCTGATCGACGCGACGTTCCACCAATTATTTCCGTTCTTTTTTTTGAAGCGACAATTTTTAGAAATATTGAGTTTTTGTTGGGGTTGAAAAATATAGGTCAGAGAAACGTGATAATACGAGTCTTAAACGAAATCTCTATTTTCAGGAAACAAGTGTAATTTGTCTTCCGGAAGAGAGACTTATTACTTCTTATCGCGAAATTTACTAAATATTTAGGAACATCGTAAGCTTGATAAAAAAAAACAATGAAACAGAAAATAACAACATTTGCCTCACATTCTTCCTTATTTTTTACGCATCGTATATTTTTCGAGAAACGTTGATCGTATTCCCAAAAGAAAAAAAGAAAATATCATCTCCATCAGAAAAATACAAAATAATTTAACAGCAACGTTTTTTTCCATAAAATCTACAAAGTGGCGAAGTTTCAATTTCCGAGAGAACGAAAAAATAAAATTTTTTAAAAAATAACAAAGAAATAAATAAAAGTACATAGCTGCACCGTTAAAAAAAGAAAAGTTTCACAACGCGTACATTGGTCAAAAATTGTGTTAAATATCGAATCGCGAATAGTTTCGCGAGCCGACGGTGCTCGTCGACCGTGCTCGTTTCGTTCTCGTCCAGGCGTGAATCATACACACGATTTCCCTCTCACTCCACGTTGAGGCAGCTCGCGCGATAGCGAACCCCCGATGACAGTGAGATTATGCTAATCGAAGGTTTATAAACCCGGAAAACGAGATCCGTCGTACAGATATAATCCCGCGTGTACTCGTGAATGCGTTTGAAATTTATATACTCTTAGTCACCCGGCGCTGCAATCGCAATACCGGGGGGGGGAGGGGGGGCGCAGCGTTACCTCGCTCCATCTTGCTTAGCTTCAAAAACACCAAACGAAAAGAAACAAAAAGCATTTCAATTTACAATTTCATTATCCACCGTCGAGTAATCGGCTGAGCGTTTCATCTAGATCGTGATATCTATCCGCGAGAGCGAAACGAGAAGGGTGAAACGTAGAAACGGTTAACGTTTGATAACGAAAGGACGCGTATATGACGCGCTTGGTAAACATTCACTCGAAGTTCGCCGTGAGCCGACGGGACTTCTTTCCGTCGCTTCGCGTTCCTCGCTCGACACGGACAATGCCCAAGTGACATTACTTCCGTTTCCATTTTTGTTTTTGGCTAATTTTCTGTTTATTCTTTTTTTGTTTTTGTTTTTTAAGTAACATTAAAAATAAGACTCACTCCAAAAATAATGCACAGTATCCATCCAAGTCGGGGGCTTCGTAGGTCGGGCTCTCCTGCGTTTGTTACGCAAGCGCCACGATTAGCGAAAGTTCTTCCGTGAGTAATCGCGAGGTTTTCGCTAATTCTCGATGAACGATGCGAAATTACGGACGAGGAAGAAGTTTAAAAAAAAAAAAAAGCCCCGCTAAGGGCGCCTCCTCCCTTCGTGGATTCCAATCGAGATCAAACGGAATAAACAAAATCTTCGACGAATATTCCAAGCGCCGATAATTAAAAACAAAAACAAATATATATATATATATATATATATATATATATATATATATATATACACACTGTTTTATTCACACAAGTAACACGGATACTTTTCGTTCTCCTTGGCTGTTTCTCCTCGTTTGCAAAATTTGTTTACACTTAATAACACAGTAATGGCCGCGAACGCCTTATTTCCGTTGTTACTGCGATTATTTAAAATTATTATTATTATTATTATTATTATTATTATTATTACGATTAAATTTCACGAAAAACTCATGACGATCACACCAAGCGAGAATATTGCACTTTTGTAATAACGCGGCAGATAGCGCGCGACGGGATTGTACGTTCGAGATTTTAAGGTTATATAGACCGGCGAGAAACTAATTTCACGAGAGAACCCGTCACAGTAAGCGTCTACGTCGTGCGAACCGACGAGACATTGCGAAAACCGAAACGAGTAAGTAACAATACGAAATAACGTTTTACGATAAACAAAAAAGCCTTAATTTTTGTATTTCGTTCAAATACGACCTAAAACGAAGCTCGAACGTAACGACGCGACTTTCATTCGAATCTCACAATATCCCAATCGGGATATACACAAGTAACAAAAACAAAACAAAAGAAAAAAAAACAAAAAGAAAATAATAATGTATACAAAGAAAGGACGAACGATATAAAACTATTTAACGGAAAAAAACGCGCGAAACAAGATGGCGGCGGTTCGACCTAGCGCAACCTTAGGCGAAATAATCTTGAATGAGAGTGCGAGAGAGAGAGATCGTTTCACGCACAACTTTTCCGTCTTGTTTTCAAAACAATCGCAACGAGCACGCACAATGTTCTCGTCACGACATTCGCATCGCTAGCGTTGGATACAACCTAAAAGTCCTTCTTCGTTTATTCCCGTTGTTTTTTTCCTTCTTCTAATATTTTCACCGTTGCGCGGGATGTTTTCTTCACGCACAGTCTCTCTCGTAGCACAGGATCCACTTAGTTTGTAAATATAATATGTGACACTGTTCGATGATGAAAAAACGAGCGAGAAGTTAATCGCTGCGAAAAGCAGCGGAGAGATCCTTTTTCTCTTTCGGTCGGTTACGAACGTGTCCGTATACAAAGGTACGAAGGCGCGTGTGTGCTTCGTTTATTCGGACTCAGGCGCGCTGTTGCTTCTCTACCAGCCGGTAGCAGCGTCCTCGCGTAAGTGCCCCACCGTAACAGCGATGGGTATAGTTTGTGTCTCCCTCTCGCTCGCTCCGTCAAAACTACCACAATCCGTTCCGCGTGTACTGTAGAGCGTTGGCACGACTGCGATGGTTATAGAGAATTCATATATATATATATATATATATATATATATATATAAAGATATAGATATGTACATGTATATATATATATATATATATATATATATATTGCTTGAAGCGAGAGCGCGCGCGGGGTCCCGTTTTCTCCACCACGCCGTCCGGATCAATAATTCACCATATATTATCACCCGGTAGAGTTGAGAGAGTATTACTACTGTAAGAGCGTCGTCCGTTGGTTGTGTGTCGAGAGGACACAGCCGGCGATCACTATGGATAAAGAGAAAGAGAGAAAGAGAGAGGGGAGAGCGAAGGAGTGAACGTGCGCCGGCACGAGCTCGCGCGAAGTGATCGCGTGTGACGTATAGAGTTTTGTCGTCGCGCGTAAAACGCGAGCGCGGGCTTTTCTCGTTCTGTTCAACCAACAGGGATGAAGAGACGGAGAAGTGGTGGAAGCGTCAGCGATGGAGAATAATAGTGACACCGACGGATCAACAACGAACCTCCGGCGGGTTTGCTTGATTTGTTTGATATAATCGAATTTTTGTAGGTGATAATTAAGGATTATTGGTGAATACGTAAGTTGGCTGGGTATGTATCGTTACGAAACAATACACGCGTTCAAATCTCAATCGTGAGGTTTTAAACGTTAATTCTATTGTTACTGTTGATAAGAATGATGTATGGGATTTACGACGGATAAGACGAAGACGACGAGGTCGGTCAGGACGTTGACGACGCGCCACGACGAAGACGACGATCGCGAACGACGTTGCCGGCTCGAGGCGACCCTTGACTCTCTCTCGCGCGCGCAGCCACCAGGTTGTGTATAGAGCCGCCAACAGTGGGAACACGGTGTGTGCTGTCCTGTGAGCTGTGAGCGCGACCAAACGAGTCAGTGTCTGCTTGAGCACGAGCGAGCGCGACGACATAAGCCTCGAGGGCAAACGAAAGAGAGAGAGAGAGAGAGAGGGAGAAAGAGAGATGGCTGACACGAGCGGAGCGAGAAACATAGACTAGCAAGCGCACCGTGTACGTCACCCCCCCTCTCTCTCTCGCCCCGCCACCTCTCCTACGAGTTTACATGGCACACGGAGCGGCCAGCAGCAGCAACACGCACGAGACAGAGCACCACCGAACTTTGCTCACACTGTATTCTCGCTTACTCCCTTTTACATATTTTCCTTTTTTTTTCTTCTACACGTTTGTGTCTCTCGCAGGTAACGTTTGTTTCGGGGAATTAAAATTGTGTTTTTGAGGTTAGGAAGTAATTTTGTGTAATTGAGAAGAAAATTGGGAGATTTATGATTGTACGATTATTATTGTTAGAGGTGATAAGAAAAGATTCGTGGTAATAATGAAAATAGAACGGGGAGAATATTCGCGGGAAATTATAGAATCCTGGGAGAATGTTAGTTTGGAAAAATATATTGGGTTGTTTCGAGTTGAGTTTACGTTATTAATAATAATTGTGGAAATCGCGCGAGATCATAATATAAAATCGTCGGTGGCGACTCCGGTAGAGTCGCGGAGAGCGGCGTTACGACGGGGCGATTCTCGTAGCACACAACGGCGGTCTTCTCTCTGCCTCGACTCAGCCTGCTGCTGCTGCTGCTGCTGCTGCTGCTGCTGCTTCTCCTCTCTTATACCGTACAACGTCGTCGTTCGTACGACGCGAAACACACCTTTTTCGACACTCATCGACGATAACACGATATTCACAGTGATTTTTAGAATATTCGGTACTTACCACTGGGCGAGCTGACGTGGGTAAGCGGCCGGTTAACACGAAATTCGGATGGTACACACGGTCCGTAAATATGAGGAGTTACTCTGTTTTTGGTATGCCAGGAATGGCACAAAGAATCTAGACAACGCACACGCCTGCTGCGCAGCCGGTCTGCGCACACGCTGACACCGAGCGGCCGCGGGAGAAACCAGAAACCGAGGCCAGCCGAGCGTCTGCGTAACCGGCCGAGTCCCCCACTCTTTCTATCCCCACTTTTTCACGAACCACGTGATCCTTCCCCTCCGTTCCTCTTGCCCTCCTAGCCCACCGCGACGGCTACGCGGTCAGTTGAGTAGAACACGTATGAGTGGTTGCCTCGTTGCTTCGCTTTGCTCGCTCCATCTTTATTTTCCTCCCTCTTTATCTCTCGCTCTCCTCCTCGTTGTACCATCGAGCGCGACTCGCCATTCCAACCACCACCGTTTGATTTCAAACGCCGTGGCACTTGTTGATTTTCCCCGACAAAAGATTTCAGGTGCACTAGCACTTTTAACTTGCCGTAAGCGAGCTGAAAATAGATAAAAGAGGGAAGAGCATCATCGACTGTCCAACGAACGTATTGTTTTTTTTTTTCTACAGAATATAAATGCTCGACCTCCAAATGAATGTTTTTCCTCAATTACTTCATCGATTCTTCCTTCCAAGCGAATAACACGTATTTAATACTTATCAGCACAAAGTTTTCCCGATCTTTACGTCGGCTTTACAAAAATGATGTTACTCAAACGGAGCACAAACGTAAAAATGAAAAAGGTAGTTTCAGTTTATCTTCGAGTCGAGTGCCGTTATATGGGAACAGCTTATAAAATTAAACGACTTTGTCGCAGAGCGTACGTTCGTTAAGCCGGCCATAGACGTTGCGGTTTGCTCGAGAGGTCTACCCGCGCAGGTAGACCGGATGGGAATAGAAATCCGTGTTTTTTTTTAACCTGCGCAAGAATATAGACCAATGTCGCTCGCCTGCGCAGGTTTCAGTTTAGTCGTACCACAGCTGTCGTGGAGAAAGGTTACGTCGCGTACAGTATCAATTTTTTTCTTTTAATATGTCAAACCGCAAACGTAACAAAGTTATTGAAGAATTCATTGAAACTTATAAATCAGAACCTTGTCTTTGGCGCGTCAAGAGTAAAGAGTACCATGACCGTACAAAAAGACACGCAGCTTACGCAAAATTGGTGCAAAAACTAAAAGAGTTAGAACCAGATGCCGATAAGGCGACGGTGGTTAAAAAAATCAATAATTTAAGAAGCAATGTACGTAAGGAGAAAAAGAAGCACGAAGCGTCGATAAAGTTGGGAACGTCCGTGGATGAGATTTATAGACCAACGCTATGGTACTACAATTTATTTGATTTCCTGGGTGATCAAGATACTCCCAGAACATCTCACTCGAACGTGGATGAGGAAGAAAGTGATAACGAGGTCAATGTCAAATCAAGACACATGTTTAATATATTATTCAACGCTTAATGATATTTAAATATATATTTAAAAATAATATTTTTAAAAAAGCGTTAAACGGTCTTACTTTTACCATGTCATGCCATGGAACTTTATCCTAGTTTTCAATATAATTTTTAAACTAGTCTCTAATTTTTGGTACGAAGAACAATATTATCCGCATGTTTGGGTTTTAATAAATATTATAGTCGATATAAATATTTGCGTCTTGGATAGTTTCCTGATAAAATAATTGTTTATCGTGCACGTGAATTGTGTATGATTTTCATTTAAAAACTTATGCAATACACGCGTGACCATTGCTACTTTTTTATGTTATTTATGTTTATTAATTAAAAAATATAAGCAAATTTTTAATGGCACATGTTTAATATATTATTTAACACTTAATGATATTTAAATATATATTTAAGAATAATATTTGTAAAAAAGCGTTAAACGCTCTTACTTTTACCATGTCATGCCATGGAACTTTATCCTAGTTTTCAATATAATTTTTAAACTCATTTCTAATTTTTAGCACGAAGAACAATATTATCCGCATGCTTGGGTTATAATAAATATTATAGTCGCTATAAATATTTGCGTCTTGGATAGTTTCCTGATAAAATAATGTTTTATGGAGCACGTGAATTGTATACGATTTTCATTTAAAATTTTATGCAATACACGCGTGACCATTGCTACTTTCTGCATGTTATCTGGACATACAGTAGCGGACAAAAGTTTAAGACGGAGAAGAAAAAAAAAGAAATCGTTTATTTTTTATGAAAAGAAATGTATGAAAAAATTTACGTTTTACATACAATATCGCGTTAGAACAAATTCGATTGAATTTCAATTCGTCCGAAAATAGCACATTTTGCCAATCCTCACTTGTCCAATGCCAATAAGCCTTAGCAAAATGCAGTCGTAATTGTTTATTCTATTTACTCAACATCGGCTTCTCCCGTAGCTTTCGCGCGTTCAATTTCAATTCGTCTAATCGTCTTTGGACTATTCTTACACTAATTTGTGCATTAATATTGCCAAATATTCCAGCTCTGATATCGAGTGCTGAACGAAAACGATCTCTCTCGCTTAATCGATGAATCCGACGATCTATCGTTGACATTGTTTTCCGTGGTCGACCGCTCTTTGGTCGATCAAAATAGTCCCCAGTCTTTATAAACTTGTACCACGCTTGCTTACAAGCAGTTTATGATCGATCCATTTTAGTTGCAATTGAATAAAATGTCTCATTTTGCTTCCGTAGAGATACGATTAGTCTTCGTTCAGTTGATGACAAATTACGGGCTTTACTCATACTTTTTTCGTACGTTATTAAACTTAAGACACTGGATGATACACCACAAACTATTTACAGTATTAATATATCAAATTATTGCGTTGATCGCTTACGGGTATCTTGTTCGACAGAGCGTCTTAAATTAATGTCGCTGTTTGCAGATGGTCGGAAGAGAAAAAAAAGTGTACAGTATATATTGTTTACATTTGACGACCGAGACTTCTACATTATAAAAGTCGCACATACACATATATTGTAACAAACCAACAAGTCGATGGGAAAATTAGTATTTATATAACAGATCTATGAATCAAATTGTAATTCATCGTCTTAAACTTTTATTCGCTACTGTACACTCGTATATCTTGTTATAATCCTAAAAGCACTTTCGACAATGCGTCTTCTCGGGACAATCGGTAGTTATAAATCCTTTTGTCACGTGTATCTGAATTTTCCTGTCGAAATGACTCGAAGCGTATCAAAGACACGAGAGAGAATTCGCTGCAATGTTTCCTACGTTTGGAATTTTTTAATTACCGCCTCGTTATTTTTCAATAAAATGTTCGTGTTTTTGAAAAACATTTTCATTATATTATGTTACTCTTTATAGTTATAAAATTTAGAACGACTGTTGGCTGGCGAGAGTATGTTAACGAGCTCGCCAGCTCCCAAACAATGGAGAAAATTCCGTCGTACCTCGAACAATCGCGCGATTGTTTGCCTATTTTTTCAAAGAATTGGAAAACTGTGCATGAAAAATGGAAATCTTTTTTTCAGGACTTGTACGATAATCAGGAATTCCTGTTAAACGAAGGTGAAGGATCTTCGAAAAATGCAGATAACGATTTCATGGACAGCGAGGATCAGGGATCATTCTACAATGCGGAGCATAGGTCAACGATGCAAAATGAGAATGGAAAAGTAGGGAGTCAACCACATTGTTCGAGGCCTAGTAAGAGAAAATACGATCAATTAGCTAATGATTCATCGCTGCCTGTCTGGGAGCGATTGAAACGATCTGCGACACAGGACGATCGCTACGATCTACTGGGGAAATCCATAGCAATAAAGTTGAGAGCTTTAGACAAACATCAACGCCTAATTGCTGAAAAAATTATAAATGACATTTTATTCGAAGCTGAAATGGACAATCTTCCCTCTCATTATTATCAGAATCGTAATACTCCTGGGTATATGCAACATTATCAGGCTGCGAATCCTATATTTTCGTCAAGTCTCAGATCAACAGCTTCACCATGTGCTAATCCTATTTCACATCCGCTGAGTGTAAGTCCCACAGATCGATACACGTATACTCCACCACAATCTATTAAAAATTCTGCAAGTGAACAATCCCCTCTCACATCTCATTCGACCACAATAGAGCAAAGCTCGGAAGTTTAAGGGATTCATCAATAATCATCCGAACAGCTCATTCGGTTACAGTTCGTTCCACATGAAACTCGAGCAAACTACGTTAATAACAGCCAATTGTAACTTTGTAATTTATAATAAATAAATAAAAACTGTTTTCTTACATAGATGTGAATGATCTTTTCGTGGAAATCTGAATAACATATCGCACGACTCGGTAATAATTATTGTAGAGAAATTAAGAAACTCGTACAAACGTCCTTCCGTAGAAAATCTTAAAGTTGCTGTTAGGTTTTCTCAGTACTCCTCGCGATGGTATCATTTTTTCTGAATTAACGGCGCAGCCATTCAAAGCAATTTCAAGTAAACCGATTCGTTCATACGTAAGATATTATGATAATTTTTTGGATCTATTGCGTGATGCTTTTAACGAATTCATACGAGTACATTGTTGTCTTTTCAGCAACCTCGCTTTAACCATCTTCCAGGACTTTTTCATTGCTGTTCTTTACCGTACTCCACAGTGTTTAAAAAGTCCATTATACCCAACGCGCCATCTTGGGACGATGCCACCGGTGGAGCTGAACTCTCTGTAATTTTCCGTAACGCATAAAGTCGCTACAAATATACAGATTTATGTGAACAGATAGTCCTATAGTTGGGTGGGGCATTAAAATTGTATTCCCATTTTTTCTCACATTGGAAGTGGACCAAGCGTTAAAGTTCGTTAAGAAAAGTTGTTGCAAATCGACTAAAGAACAACACACTCAAAATTCAAATTGTTCCTACGGAAAGTTTATTTGTTATATAATAAACAAAATCATGCATTTTTTTCCATAAGATTTGTTCTAAAAACTAATCGAAGCTTCTTTGATGTCGTATAAAAATTTGTGCAAAATTTCAACATGCTTCATGGATCAAATGATCGAGATACTCGTTGTATAATGTTGTGATATTTAACACCGGTTCTTATCTCTGTAAATTTGAATTAGTAAAAAATTGACTAATTCAATAAGTAAATGCATGTTCTACAGGGGAAATACTGATAAACGGACCGTTTCACTAATAGAATAGTAAAAAAAATAGTAAATTAGGTTTACTAAAGCAAATTAGTAATACGATTGACTTATTATTTAGTCAATAGAGTTTATTAATTCATTAGTGATGTTACATGATTACTAATCAATTAGTACAGGACTCAGCGATCGACCAATCACAGGCGCCAGCTCCCAACCCGATACTTCCTTTGTTCTGCCATTGTGATGTCGGAGGTCTCATTTTTTCATGTCAGTGAGTTCATGCGCAGTGCGAAACGGCGAATCTTATTTTATAAAAGTTTTAAGGAGAAAAGCAAAAAGTGTATGCACGTTTGGTTTTCTTGTCGATACGTATGAGATTGTTACATATTATTTACGTGATCAATTACAATCGACTGGCGCATGAACATATCAGCTGTGCTGACTACAAATTATGTAATCAAATTTTACTAATTTTTATAGTGATCATTTTTGACTAATCGAATAAGTGATTTTTCACTAATCATTAATGACCCACTTTTTGCTAAATGAATTAGTAAAATATGACTAAAATTTAGTGAAATTTCACTAGTTCAGACTTAGAGAGATGGGAGATTGAGAAAAGTGATGATTTTCAGGAATAAATATCGTTATTTTTGAGTCGACAAAGTCTCCTGAAATTTTACACACATATACATATGACATCAAAGAACGCTTCTGCAAATTTTCAGTGAAATCTAACGAAAACGCTCTAACGATAAGACTACCTTAACTGCGCAGGCAAACCTGTTCGATACATTGCAGCAACTTTATGAGTTGCTGCAATGTTACCACGTGACAACCATCGGTATACTGCCATGTCGTTGCAAATATTAGAACTCGATGAAGGATAAGCGCAATGCGATAATTAAGATTTTAAACTTACGATAATAAAGTCTGAAGGATGAATGAAAATATGGAACCGGGCCAATATACCAACCTAACGTAATGCGGTCGTAAACACAAATTTCCACCTTCTCACGGCAATCTCATTTCTATCTCATGGCTGTTTGTACTCTCTCTCTCGCGCGCACACTCACTCTTCGAGATCCTCTTGTCATTTTGCTCGAGGTCTTCCTGATGTTCAACGGGGCATTTGTGTACTTAATGGATTCGAAGGATCAACGAGCCGATGTTCGCCCCTTCGATGTACTTACACGTCATATATATATATATATAGACAGAGAGGCCGGGTGGAGCACGTACAAGTATATCTACAACCTAACCAGCCGGATAACTGACCCAATGTTCGAATGTGCTTGCACGTCGTCAACAGTAGTCGTTCAATATTCACGACAGCTTTAGTCCAACGGGCTAACGTTCGATGCTCACTGTCGCACTATCGCCAGTTCGGTACACTTCGAGAACGATCCCTTCGGTAACCCTGCTTTCATACACGTAAACGGAATAAAATATAGGTTAGGTCGGAAAACTGTCATTAATTCACCATAACCTTCTTTTGGAATTTCACATAATCGTATAATCAACGAGGCTTTGAATGATTACTCACTATTTCCAATATAAATAATGCACTAGTACGATCTCTTTTTAGATTATGTCGACGTTACGTACAGATGGCGGGAGTTCCTGTCACAAAAGGTCTCGAGGCATTGCTGTGCGTGTTAATACTATTTACTCACCGCTCGACAACGTTACGATATACAAGAGTTTGTTGTTTTCTTACTTGCGGGCTTGCAGGAAGGGAGAGTGACTGTGTGTGTGTGTGTGTGTGTGTGTGTGTGTGTGTGTGGAAGAGAAAGACAGCGGGGATGATTACAGTTACTGTGCGGCCATTTCAACTAACTCCAGCCCGTTGCAACGTACATACTTGAATACAGTAGTAACACACCTCCGCCGCTACTGTTGGGCTAGATGGCGCGCGGGTGCGCGGAGTAAGGAGAGATCGGAGAGAAAGAGAATCCGCGTGGCCTCGGGAATTGCCGTGCCCGATTTCCTAGCGTGATATTACTTAATTAAAGTTAACGCTCGATCCCTATTCCCCCAGTTCGCAATACGCTTTGTGGCTTTCGAGCGAACTAAGTCGTTAGTTTAATTGCAATTTCGTATGTACACCACGGAGAAAGGTAGTGAGTAAGAGAGAGAGAGAGACAACGTCGTTTCGCGAGCCCGAGCAGTATAGTAATACATATATGAATACAAACATAGTACAGTGTAGCACAGCAGGAGAGCCGTGGGGGCATAATGCGTACAGAGTTGTCTACTAAAGTTGCAAAGCATCGTGGGGGTTGTTTTGCTAATAGACTGGCGCGCCGTCGTTAACTCCTTTGGGGATCGCAACTTCTCAAAGACCCTTGGGGAATCTAACCTAAAAAAATAACAATACGAAAAAAATGCTTATTCCACGGAAAGAAAGAAACCATCGCACAACACCGACCAACGTAAAAGAGGAAATACGATTGCCGAATCTGCGATTATATTTCGTAAGTATTTTCTTTAAATCGATTAAAATATATCGTATCACGAGAAAGACAAAAATTGACATGTCACACTCGTCTTTAGTACGTACAATAAAATGAATTATTTTCATTATTTCAATGATAGTTTCGTTATCGTCGTTGAGTTTTCTTGTAATTTAATATTATTTTCTCATCAGGTCGTGAAATTCTCGCCAAAACGCATTGTCGTATTATGCAATTCAGCGATTTGCATTCAATGCAACGATGACGCTTCTGTGTACACGTTTGCGCATGCGCGTGTGTCGACGATACCGGGAAACCGGTGCAGGTTCATCGACACGCCACAAGCATCATTCTCCGTGTACACACGGACGCACACCTGACTGGTAACGAGAAAATTCGCAGTGTCGCTGCGATAAAACTCGAACTTGCTACGTGGTACGTAAGTGTGAGTGTACGTACGAGGGAACTCTCGTTGCCTAGAGAGCGACAAGAATTACTGACGTCGAGCGTTTTTGCATTCGCCAACACGTCGACGATGAGACATCGAGGATAATTCCTACATGTGCATAATACAATGTAATATCTCTACGATACATATATTATTATATTTTGACGAATTGCACAAAAGCGCTTCTTTTAAACTCGACAAAAGAGATAATATTGTTTTCATTTCGTTCATTACAGAGACAATCGTGGATATAGAAAAGAAAAAATGCAAGATTGGAGGTGGAAGGAGAATAGAGAAACGCGGATTTCCGTGTAAAATCCGTGTAACAAGAACTCAAACGAAGTTCCAGGAAAATTTCGCATAACTCTCGACGAGCCGTGCCACGTTTGGACAAACACCGAGGGAATCGAGAAGAACAGAAAGAGTGGGTTGGGGACGAGCCAATGGTGGTGGTGTCGAGGTGGAGGAGACGAGAGGGGGCGATACCGTCGAATTCGACTCTGTACGTTTGGTATTATTTTCGTGAAAGCTTCCACGTAGTTTCGACGATCGCTTTTAATTGGACTGATCAAGCGCATCGATGCTGCCGGGACAAACAACGCTTGAAGCAGAATGTGAGAGCGAGAGAGATTCGATATTGGCCCCATAGTGGTCGAACCCACTCGAATGTACGCCGAGGAATATTCTCGCCGCAATATGCACTCCCACGCTAACCTCTCGTATCGAACTCTCGATGCTTATTCCCAACTGACGCTCTGTGTGTTTCTCCGGACGCACTCGTATCCCTTCCGGTTCATCTGACGAATCGACGAGTCAATAATGGAAATTTCCCGAAACGGCGGACATATCGTTTATCGACGCTCAAATTAAATAATAACAATATCTTTCATCTCGTCCGTTCGTTCATATCGAATAATCGGGGCCAAGTTCGGTAAAGGGTATGTCATCGAGTTTTATGGATATTTTTGCTTGTTTACTTTTTATCGTTTCACTATTAATGTTTTTATTCTTTTGCAGATTTTTCAGATTTTCTAGGACGAAAGTTTACGGAGATTGGGTCTAAAATTTCTCGGCTGACGATTCCGTCGGTGAAGGATGCACGCATTGACGTTTCCTACCGTCAGTACGAGCGCGTTACGCGCGAAGAGAAGATCGACCGCTGGTATGTCCTGGCACAGAGACAGCGTAAAGTTGCGTCTGCGTGTGCTTTTTTCCAAGCACAGTGTAGTTGCAACAGTATCTCGCTCGGTGGCGAGCGATACAGAACGAGAGTATGAAATTTTGAGAATGCTCCAGAAATCCAGCTACGTCCTCTCGCCTCGTTCAATTTCTCTGTAGACAAACACACTCGGAGATTCTTACAGTCCCAAGGAGGAGAGACAATTGCGACGGGATCAAAATCTCGATTTGCAACTTTCTTCCTGAATTATGAAAACCCTGAGAACCTGAATGAAAATCCGTGACGGTGCGAGAGTCGTCCCTTGCCTGAAATTATAAAAATGTTAATACACCTAACGGTATTAAAATACGCCGCTGGTTATACGACAACGTCGTACAATGAGGTTCTCGTCGTCGAATGGCACATTCGGTAAATTCCTATCTTCGTATCCAAAAAGTGATAAACAAGATGGGAAGAGACACGAGCTAGAAGGAATGAAGCCGTTGTCGGGGTCGAAGTTCAAGAGACGAGAAAAGGGTGGAAAAGAGACGTTGGAGGATCTCACCTGCCCTAGAATATATAACTTATAGATATATTTATGTATAAACGTAGAAAACTGGGCTTTAGCGGGACGCGCATTTTCATCGAATTCTTCCCGGTACGAGGAATGTCAGGAGTATGCTCAAGAGTGATATTGTTATTCGGGATATACGAAAATAATACAGTTAGACGCATACGCTACAGGGTGAGATTCTCGTACAGTCGAACAACCCGTAAATCCGAAGATTCTTAACCGACAAATGAATTTTTATATCTAAAGACCGATTACAAAAAAAAATAAGGAAACATATTTTTTTTATTTCTCAACAAAATAGTTCAAGAGAAAATGGAGGGTTTAAACAGTTATCTTATCAATCCTGCACCAAAGTTGAGAATTAATAAAAAAATATATATATTTTTCGAAATTTGAAGTTGAGTGAGTTATAAAATAATTTTCATTTAGCTTGCTAGACTTTTGTTCAGCCAAAAGGTGGAAGAATTTATTTAAGACGGATCTTGAAAGAAGAAAGCTCTTTTTTAATTCGCGATAAAGTACACATTACACACATTTGCTCATAGTTTTATGAGAATTCAAACTGTTTCACTAGCTCGCTCCATTCGAATCGACTTCTTCGTTCCGTCTCGTATTTCCTTCGTGGTAGTCGTACTTCCTCCGACAGTATTGTAACGCGCGCATATACAGCAAATACGCGTATTTGCGAAGATTCCATACCGCCGCGAGCTCGTAATTCGCTCAATTCGCGAATATCTCGGCATACCGAACTTCCCCGGGAGTAAATATTTCTTATTCCCTCCCCCGGGACCTTCCACGGTGCAAGATAAGTAGAGAATCTTCGAATGCTACATATTCGGAATTCGCGTTTACCGAGGGGCGAAAAATTTTAATATAAAAATTGTATATCGACGACATCGCGTGAAAATGTTTTTTTTTTTATATCACGTTGTACGCGTAAAAATGTCGAAACGAGAAATAGTAACGGGATTAGCCCCCCCCCCCCCCCCCCCCCCCCCGCCTCGCCCGGGCCCCCCCACCGCCCCCGCCCCACAACAATAGAGAGCTACTACTTTTTTGCTCCATTGAGGAAACAATCGTGGGACAGTAACGATTGTGACCGATGAGTAAAAAAAACGAAGCTATGAGTGTAATTCGATTGATTCGTCACATTTCACGCCAAGCATCGACAGTCGAAGCTAAGCCACGTACTCGACAAGGTCGTAACCTACAGGATCGCTTCTGGCAGATGGCCGTTAGACATCTATAATTGTTTCGATCGAATCGTGAAGAGGTCGTCAACTGCAGAATCTTCTCTTCTCTTCATCTTCTTCCCTCTCTCTCTCTCTCTCTCGGCATAGAAAACTATTTCGTTCGGGTAGTGCAACAACGCTAAACGCGCAAACGCCGATCATTTATAGACCACGGTTCTGGTGTCATGTACATGGACGTCGAAGTCGTCGAGAATGTCGACGAGGATTTTACAAACGCACTGGCACTGTTGCACTCGTCGGAGGTCGACAGCGCGGAGAGACTTAGGAGAATGTTGCACGCAACGATAGAGAAGAAATTGAGAATTCCTAAGAGGACTATCGTCTTTGACTTTGAGGAAGAAATTGGAACGAGCGAGAAATGGTCGAGGGACGATCTTAAACGTCGAAATTCGTCGTTAGTTAAACGGATCGAGGAAATGACGAGAGCATCCAAGAACGGGATTTGTACGGTCGATCTTAACGATGATGATTCACTCGAGAATTGCGATATACCGAGAATCTCGATTCCCGACGAAACAACCGATGATTATGTCGTGTGCAAGATTTGCAAAGGCGACAATCTCGGTCCTCTGATATTGCTCGAGTGTCAAGAGTGTCAAGACGCGTATCATCCGCTCTGTCATCAACCCCCGATCGTCGAAATCGATGTTTACGATCCTCGTCTCGTCTGGCGATGTGGTAAATGCATCGTGACGTCGAACAGCGAGACGACGCCCGACGGCGATGCGAATCGCTTCGTTTCACTCAGCAACCATTGCAACGCGTCCAACAGAAATCGCAAAAATTTCGTCGCTGACGCTTTTACCAAAATGACGAGCGCCGTTGCGACCAAGCTCGACCAACGAGAAACAACGGAGGGACGTTGTTTCGGAAGAACGAGATCCAAGCAGCTGGAGAATCTTGAAAATTTGCCTCGCAGAACGACGAGATCGACGGAGAAGAATTCTTTCCCCGCGTCCAATTCTTCCAGTCGTATGAGAAAACGCGTTGGCTCGAAAATCAGCGTCACTCGATTATCTCGAACTACATGAGTTCTTCTTCCACGCACAAATGTACATTTTTTATCCCTTTCTGTGAAAACAAAATTGTCAGTAAATAATTTATGGATTAATACGAAAATAGCATTTTTGTTTATTTTTGTATGTGTATGTACTTTTTATAAGATAATAGGAAAATGTACAATATGCAAATATTATCTCACGTAACGAGTGGCTTTTCCTTTACTTTATTAACCCCCTATAGTCACTCTGGGTAAAATACACCCCAGTCCATTTTTAACCTCGGATTCCGCTCCAAAATTTTTCGAAAATGGATAATTTTCTTTTTATAAAAAAAATGAAGCGCTTGTAAAATAATTTACACAGTCTTATATATATAAACCAGTTTTATTTGCATAACTTTTTTTACAAACACCCGTCACCTTTCTTATCTCTAGCCATCCCTTCCATCACCTTCTCTCTTCTCCCTCCTCACTCTTCTTGCATTCCTCTTCTATTTCCCTAAAATATGTACATATGTCCTCATTTATTTTTCCCCCTAACATATTTATTATTTCCCCTCTTAGCGCCAAGCTATCCACTCCTTTCACCCACCCCTGTGCTGCCTTCCTCGCCCTTTCCGTCACCTTCTCCCAGCCTTTCCTGCAGGCTATTAGGTGGTTACACAGTCTTATAAAAAAAAAAAAAACGGTTGAAAATAGACTGTAGAATTTTTTAAAACTTTTTTTTCCAATTTTTGCATGATTTTCCACTCGCCAAAGTGAGTGGGGCGTATTACACCCCGTGTGACTATTACGTTATTATTACCTTCAAGCGGGCGCGCAATAATTTAAAACGACAGAACTCGCGCGTAACTTTAAAGACCTCTGAGAGATTTCAGGATTGAGAACACCAATTAATTAATAATCATTTATTTTTTTTTAATCGGACACATCATGCTGGGAAACAATTTGTTGAAAAAAATTAAGCAAAAAAGAATTCGATTCGATGCCACGCGCTCGCTTGGAGGTCAAAAATGTATTGTTCTTGGTTCCATGGACCATTTGGGACCACGTTTTAGTTTTGTGGATTGGATTCCTTCCTACCACAGCTATTTTCATCCCTGCAATTTATTTTAACATTTGCACCGGATCTTTTTCATTTTTTAGGAATTTCCTACTGAAAAACGAAAGACTTATTTGTTGGTTTATTTTTTCATGATTACTTTTTATTCGATAATAATAGGTCATACAATAATACAAGCGTTATCCGATATAACGAGCAGTTTTGTTTTTTCTCCTCATCCTCAATGGTTAAAAGACAAACCTTTGTTCCGTCGTATGTCTCGTTGGGAGGATTGTTATGTTTTGTTTTTTCTGGTGGATCATCGGGACTTAGTT
Organism: Tryphoninae sp. A BG-2022a; assembly: GCA_030522965.1. NCBI lineage: Eukaryota > Metazoa > Arthropoda > Insecta > Hymenoptera > Ichneumonidae > Tryphoninae sp. A BG-2022a. Next base: position 19,466 of record JAPYZT010003440.1, read on the forward strand.
TTTAAATTTCACGTTGTCACAGCTACAGTCTCATCGGTACAACTTAATTCAGCATTTACAGCGGGTGTTCTAGGATCGAGCGAATAACGCTTTACATCGAGAATTACGGACTTTAGTCAATTTTCATTAATTTTAACGCCATCGAAAGGAAACTCGATCGAAAGATTATTACCGTACGCATTAACCGAGCGAAAGTTTCGTTCGATTTAACTTTCAGTTAGAAATGTACGGTTCATGCATCCTTAATTCGCTATTAACATAACTTATTTCGATCATTTTCATCGATCACAATTTGTTTTTGTTTTTTCATTTTCATTAAAATAGATCCGCGTTTCTCGATGTATAACAATGCGTGGACTTATCAAAATATAACATTATGATAAAATGAGGAAAAGAAAATTATTGTAAAAGCGCGTGGTTAATGAATCGTTAATCGATAAATTGTAAATTTACTTACTCTCGTCTATTTATCATTGCGCTTTGTATCATGGCACCGATTATCTCCTACTTCGCGAGGTACTCACTCCTCGAGTACGTCGTGACTTTTACGCACATGTAACTAAGATCTCTTAACACGATGCTCGTAGTAAAACGTGGTATAGTTACGAACGTTTGGCCTCGTATTAAGGTCAAACGAGTTCAACTACCTCGATAGAGGCGAGAGTCACTTTGAACCTCACCGAACGTCGATCGGGTTCTGGCGCGCGCACATTCTTCATAATTGATTCGAGTTGGAAAATGAGGAGATTCGAAAAATCACAATCTCGCAGGAACGAGCGAGACAACGATACGACTTCGTCTCGCTTTAACAATGCGTTAACCTAATGCAAACTGTTTTAATCATTTTCTTTTATTCAAACAGTAAAATGATAAAATATTTTCTCTTTTTTTCAGTCCCGTGATTGTAAAGCGGAAGCATTCGCACATTCCTTTTCTTTTCTGTTCTCTCTTTTTCATTGAAACTTGGAACACTTTGGCAATGGCAAAATGAGTCAAAAATTAATAATTGTTTTGAAGAACTTGCCGTTGTCATTTTCAAAGAAGAAAATCACGATGACGAATAAAGAAATTCATTTTCTAATTTATTTCATCGCAAAGTTCAACATCTAAATAAAAATTTCTCAAGATGGAGTCAGTTATTTATAACTTGAAACGAATTAAGATATATAAACATGTTTTTAATTCCAAATAATTCAACACCCAGGCATGTTTAAAACTTTAGTGAAATGAAGCAGCCCGAGCGATATATGAAAATTATGCGAAATAAAAGTTTAGAAAAGTTCTCAGCCATCAAAATGATTTCCTTCCTTAAATTGTTTCGTAGCTCCTGGTCGATATGTGTTTTTTTTCTTTTTCTTTTTGTTAATAACTCTTGTTAATTTTCAGAAATCTTCCCTGTCTCGTCTCGCCCATTTTTCTTTTGTACTGTACTCGATAGATACGTTAGACAAGAGCTCTTTATCGAAGGTGTACTTTAAATTACGTTCAGTTCGGTCAGCGTGTATAGCTATTGTTTGGACCGTTGGATCCCCCCCGTTTGCTGCGTAATGAGGCCAAGTGGCTGAAATAAATTAAATCCACGAAGCTCGCAACGCGTCTCAAGGTTGAGTCAAAAGCCGATACTACAGGCCGCAAGCGGTTGTGCAAACAAAAAAAAACGCTTCCGCAATGAACGTATCATTCGTACAATTTGTTCTGATGGAATTGTACAAATCTCGTTATATTTTTCAACCCGAGAATCAATTTTTTACAGCAAGAAAAATAAATTTCAATCGTTTTTTCATCGTTCGAATAAATTCAATTGATCTCTCGACGATTCTTTTGTAAAATGGGGAGACGGATAATGAACGCTCTAAAAATTTACATTCTAAAAGCGGTACCTTAAATATATTGAGACGTGACCGCTGGAAGGTGTACATTGTTTTCTTTTCACGCATCCGTTTTCAAAATATTTTGAAAGCGTATAACGTTTTATATCTCTCGTGTCTTTACAATAGATCATAGTCGATCAACGCGATTGCGAAATTATCTCTTGACCATACATACACAAGTTCTCGACGACTAATCGAAAACTCTTCTATTTTTTCGATCTCATTCTATTTGTTTCTCTCGCGCTCTCTCTCTCTCTCTCGATGCATTCTGTTCGTTCGAATCAACGGCTAGATACGTGCGATATTTTGTAGTGTATCACTTGGCACGGTATAACATCTGTTAGCGACATTATTAGTTCCTATAATGACGACATTAATCGTTACCATTATCATCGCCACGAGTCGTCATTATCGATTCGCGGTTTATCGTCTTTCCGATTAAATTATTCATTTCATTCATCGAGCCAAACATATTCTCGCGTCAACTCGTCGATCGTTTTCTCTTGTTCGCTTTTAGACAATTACATTAAAAGGATATGAAGAAAACATTTATCGAACGGTTTGTTCCTATCTCGGGCACTTGTGTGCGAAAAATTGTATGCGTAAGTTCGGTTACCAAACTGGCCAAGCGCTTCTTCGACTTCTTCCGTCTCTCGTTTATACCGCGCAATATTTCGGTCGCGTCTGGTATACGTTTCGGCGATTATCGACTCGACTCAGAGAGAGTGATAAGTTGTTTCTTTTTTTCTCTCGGTAATGCACACGTGGAAGCGTCAATCAACAACGGGCTCTCTCTCTCTCTCTTCCTCGCTAAAATCGTGACGAAAACACCGTCAGCGATTTCGTATCTAACGTTATTTGTCTTGCTTTTGAGGCTGCTTGTATGCGTGTCCGTGTACAAATGTGCAAAAATTATTCTGTCGACTTGGCGTGCGATATCTACAAAAGATAATGCTTCTAGATTTATTTACGCACTCGTCTGGAACGACGGACGAACAGTATCGTCTCGATTTAACGAGAATCATTATTTTTCACGCTTCTTTTTGTTCTTTGTTCAGCTTGCAAAATGTAGATATCAAATATTTTGTTAATTTGTCATTCGCAGTCGTACGAGAAACACACCTACTCTCATACTTAAATATATTCATGAATTGTCCGTGCAAAGGGTTGTTCGTAAAAAAAAAATATACAATTATCAATAGCGTGCGACTGGTGGTTCAATTTTGGCATGATCGATTTTTCGGGCTCGGTGCGTCGTTCGTTACAATTTAAAAAGAAAATGATGTGTGTGTTTTCAAGAGTCGCCTTGTTTACAATTGAGAGTACGTTCCCTCGGAATACCTATCTTATTTTTGTTATCATCTCGCAATCTTAGTGTTAACATTTCACTATTTATCGTACAATCTCTAAGAGTTTTAAATATTCTTTCTCTAAATATAGGTATGTTGAATTCCTACACGCCGCTTAAAAAGTATTGCCAATTTAGAGACGTACGAATCTCGAACATATCCTCTAAAATTGTGCAAGTCTGCATTACCCTTTCTTTTAATTTTTGTTCTTATGTCTCGTACAGATATCATTTTGATATAATCACTCTCTATGATAGGGTATGTACGACACATTCGTACATCCCCAGAGGAATACGACTTAAAAATAAACATCCACAACTTTTCTCGATGTGTGAGCACAGAAAAACAGATCCACTTCCAAAGGAATGCATGCATTTTATGAATGCACTTTTGGAAGAAAATCCGATAAATTCTTTTGTATTTTTTTCTTTTTCTTTCAAAATCATAAAAAGAAAGAAGAAATTATTTCTAATTTCGAGTAAATTTAAATGCTCTACTTACAGTGTAATATTCTTAATAATACTAATAGTATTAAATATTCAACATGTTACATCCGCCTGTTCACCGGGAGAAGTGAAATCATATCGACTAGACTGTTCGAATGAGCTGACTAGAAATCTCATTGCATACTTTAATCGCAGCTCTCATCGTAAATACATACGATATCATAATTTATGCTTTATGTATATGTGTATATATAAATATATATATGCACATACACACGGACATATCGTATTATAATCTAGCTTGTACGATCTGACGTCAATCTATCGAAACAAAAGGACGTTCGTGATGAACGAGAGAAAACTTTGGTAAACGCATTAATTACCTAGTTTCAAACATTACATTTGTTTTTTTTTGTTCTCTCCTCGCGGACTCTACTACTTAATCTTTCGTCGTTGTAACAGCGGTTGAAAAAGAAAAACAATTTTCATGAGTGCAGCTGCGACGACGACGAAAGGCCTTTGCACCACTTCTAATGATCTGGCAAGTGCCCAGTGCCATATGCGTGGAAGTGCCAGATTAAGGATTTATCGACGCTCATTTGTGTCGACGATCAATCGATAAGAACCAACGTCAATCGTTGGACATCTCTTTCTGTTTTTCAAATTTCATTGAAAATGTCAACAAATAATTTCATTCGCTTTTTACATTTAAGAACCACAGGTATAAGAAACTGATTAAGACGCGTTTAACAAATGGTAATAAATTTAGGTGTTTCCAATTGACGATTGAACGAAACACGAGTAAAACGTTGCGTAATGTTTACGAAAAGTAAAGTAAAAATTGTACAACTGCAACGAATAAAGTTCGTAAATCGAATGTAGCTTGTCCAGGTAAATAGGCAATAGGCACTTCGAGATAAATAGGGAAAGGTAGAGGTAGAGACGAATTATTACTCTTAACGGCTTAATCGATTTTAGTCGTCGGTAAACAGTGTCCCACGACCAACTGCTCCTTCGGAAAGTCGAGGATAACAGTAAAGTGAAACGCCATGTTGGCAGCTGCTATGATGTACTCGCACAGGGAAAACCAACTGAAAGCTGCTCGAAAAATGTGAACGGAAAAGCCATTAATATCAACGTTACAACGAGTCGATAAGCATCGAATAATTATCCTGTGTAAATCGTTAGATAATAATTCTATGTCGTACTTACCCAAGTCGTGGCAGAGCAATCGGTGTTTCAAGAAAAATATAATCAGACCGATCGTGCTTGCCATGCTTGTCGCAAAAAGTGCCTGTTTGTATTGAAGACTTTGTGCGTCCGGTGTCATCAGACGACCTAATTTTACAGCTGTCAGCATATACGTGAGCGAGCTGACCATGAACATAATGAAGATTTTTTCGTGGACCGCTGCAACGGGTATTGGTAACATGGAAGAAGAAAAATGAATGTTTTTCACATATCGTTGAGAAAACGTTTTAAGCATTCGTGAAGGAAGATCTCGCGAAGAGCACGTGCAATTGTATAAACTGTCGAGGAAATAGTAAGATGTAAAGCGTGCGCATGATAATATGCTGCAGCCACGAAATTAATGTTTATCGCTGATCGTCGAGACGTCGCGCTAATCGCCAATTTCGTCGGATAAGTATTTGTCTGGTTGTAATGCGCGATGCGTAGTGCGAAGAAGTTGCTTAGGCTCGCGACCGAAAACTGGTTGAGATCGTTTGATCGCTTCGCCGAAATATTATCGAGTCCATAGCTCATCCTCGGCGGGCGATAAGTGTGTCGATCAATACCACCAAAAGCATAGTACGGTTTCTTTCAAGGTTATTCCATGGACAAGACTAACAAAGGCTACCTAACAATAGATCAGCGAAGTGTTTGGCCGACCGACATTTCGTTAGCAGCTTTTAATTCAGGCATGTGTCGCATCGTCGTACTAATTATTCAATAGCCTTATTTCTTTTTGACGTCGTATAGGAACCCGATTAGAAACGAATATCAGAATGTATCACGACTGTGAAGTAATAAATAAATAGACGAGACGTGATACGTGTGAAAAATATAATCGACTCACAGTAATTCTCCCTGTTTGAGATATATGTAACACCAGACAAGGCTGCAATCTCAGCAAGGTTGAGCCAGAAGCAGAGATTGAGAAGTCTGCAGCCTAAAATCTTCTTCCGCACATCCTCCATGGCTTTGAGTATTTTCCGGTAGTAAGAGTGATACACTATGGCGATTACCAGTCGAGGTCCAATGTGAAGCGCTATACTGATTCTCCAGAGATAACGCTGTGGCGATATACCCGTGATCGCAGAAATAGACGGCAGAATATTATACACCTGAAAAACATCATATCTCGTTCACTAAGATTTCTTACATTTCCACATTAAGGACACGTTTCAGCAGCCACGATATAACTCTTCGTTGAAAGTAATGCGGTTGACATTTGAACGTTAAATCTAACAAGACGCATCTTAAACGCTCTACGTATCCTTAATACCTGTACTTTAACAAATTATAAGTAGATAAATTTAGTTCTTACTCGACAATGAGTCTCGTGAATGTCATCCTGTTGGAATATGTAAGCAGTGACAAAACAGATCACCAGAGTGATCAATGGCAGACAGACAGTGGCAATGCACAATTTTCTGAAGGATATTGCCAGATGAACCGAGCTCTTGTTACTCCCGACGTTGTTGAGCTCCATGTTGGTGAAGTGTGAACTTTTCAGGGTACAACTTTGAAAAAAATTACAAGCACATGGCTTTGGCGTTTGGTGCTGGCGCAGTCGGGATACGTCGTATTCAGTGCGAGAGTGCCATTTGGCAGCATCGTGGAAGGTGCATCTTCGATATCACAAGAATATGCCTGTAACACAGATATAAGAAGAAGAAAAAACAACGTTATTATAGTACCCCAAATGTAATGGAATATTCCAAATGTTGGAAGAGCACAGAATCTTCCATAGTAATGTCAAAGATCACATCACATTCTTGGCTCTAAATAAGTTCCACGCCGTGACGCAAATCTGCGTGAGACAGACGAAACGTTCCCGAAATAAATCTATGATGCCGGAAATAACGTCGTGAAAACAAACGTACCATTGTTGAAATTGATTTTCTACAAATAGATTCGACGATCGTTTTATTTCGGATCTCGTTATGACACCGAGTGAAGTATGCGATTTGATGAATTTCACTGTGGAATAATGTGTCGCGACAGGCATACAGCGGACAAAGAAAGACGGATGAGTTCGTTTAGGACCGTGTGAAAGAACATAAACACAGGCAAGGACGTGTGTGTTAACGTTGAGCGAGTAATCAGGCTCTATGTTTCACCACGTATACGCAATGCCGAGATGATGCGGTATTTAATGAAGGAAAATTACTTTCGTACGTGTGTCGAGTAATTCTGTCGATTAAAAAATCGCTTGACGACGCGACGCATATTATTTTGATACGCCAAGCTTCGAAGTTTAATTGAAAAAAGCGAGTGGAAAGATCGATTTACCTTGATGCAGAAGTAAACGTAACGGCTGCTATCCCCATCGAGATAACGCGCGATGCCATCTGGCTTGCTTTTCTGGCGTAAATACTAGCCGCCTCCGCCGCTCCTTACTGTGTGCACCGACATTCCGCGCATTTCGAGAGAAATACGTTGCGCATGCGTGGTATTTTGAAAGTGCAGGAGATACTCATGCACTACCTCACAATTGTTTGTCGGAGTCGGTTAGTTCAGAAAAAAGTGATATTGCGCGGTGATGTTTATCGTTTCAATCTAATCAAGTATTCGTATGTTTTAAAGAAAGGGGCGGCATTTTGTTTGTAATTAAATGGATCACAATCTATAGGTTAAAAGGTATCTTAGAAAAAATTAGTAGTATAGACGCGGTGCTTATACCCCCACTCCCCACATTCCCTACTTGTAAACAGTGAATTCATTTGTTCGTAAAGTGTTTCACTTTCTTCGCGTCGTTGTTTAGTGTCAGTCGAAAGTGGTGAAGAGGGTCCAGGAGAATGGAAATTCAGCATCACCAACAACAATGCTTATGTGTATCATCAAAAAGTAAGTTTATTAACAATTTCCTATGCGCGTAACCTCTCCTGAGGTTCTGTCTCAAATTCATACTCGATTTCGACCCTCGAGCGATCTCGCTTCTTTTTCGATTGATCTTTCTTGCCAGATTTCGGGGTACCTGCAGCTTTTTTACTTGTCGATGGACCAATGTCCTGCAAAAAGTATAATTTCGTCATATTTCATAATTCAAGAAAAATTGAGTAAAATAGTTATTAAAAATGAGAATTTAAAGATATTAATATTGGAAATGTATAGTGAACGTACCTCAATATCACTCGTCTCAGATTCAAAGTCGTCCGATACTTCAACCTTCTCGCGTCCACCTGAATCGCTCTCGTCTTCTTCCTCAAACTCATAATCATCATCGTCGTCATCACTATCAGCTTCGACGTACCGATGTCCACCGGATTCAACTTCCATGTCGTCAGTTTCCAATTCTTTCTCAAGTTCCTTCCCGATTTCTTGTTCATTTTCCATCTAAAGATATCATTTAAAGTTCTATAATACTCCGAGCGCTTAAAACTTTACAATGCTACGTGCAAATGTCGGGACTTACCTCTGTTTCACTCTCTGCTTCGCTCTCGCCCTCCACTTCAACGGCTTCCACTGCTTTGTCAAAGACTTTTTGTGGAAAGTTGTAGATGTCGTTGTACTAAACAGAAAATATACAATTTTACTTACTCCTCGAATGCTCCTGCCGTTAACAAAGTTTCTCAACTTACCATTCCTTGTTTCAATCTCTCCATAAGTTGTTTCTCGATAGATGTCTCAAGTTTAGCCGCGATAAGTGCTTTTTCTTCTCTCCTTCGTTCTCTTCTCTCAATCTTTCTCTGTAGCGGAACAAGCTTCTTTTGGCGCCTCAACCTCAATTTTCTCATACGTATGAGATACTGAGTAATCTTTAAGAACCTTTGTTTGCATTTTGACTTTATGAAACCTGGCCAATAGAGCAAATTCTCATTTATCTGATGTATGGCTTTCTCAAAATTTCTAGAAAGCTTCACCCTCTCCCATTGATCTTTAGGCGTGTGTATTCTGTGATAAACATAAGTCGGACACATATATTATAAAACTTCTTACAATGGAAAATTTGGATATATTTGTCCATATACAAACAAAAATGTATACTACCTCTCAGCCGTTCTCATGAAGAGATAAATGATACCATTCTCTTCCCGCACAGTTGCATATTGACTGTTAGCCAAAGGACAAGATGCCCTACTGCACAATCCTGTTAAGTTATATTCATTACGGCAAAACCTCTGTGACTTTGTGCTGTAAACAACGAAATTTTGTAAAAGCTTATTGTTGAAAAAAAATATAACCATCGTCGATAGTTACACTCACTTTACTTTGAAAGAACAGAACGATTTGTTAATGATACTCCACACAACCTGAAAGAAAATACGAGGTTATAAAGTTGGGTATGCTTATTGTGAAGTCACAGCTTTTTTCCACATTCACTTACATCATCGTGCTGCATTTTGTCACGTTTATACCGTCTACAGTTTCAACAATATTTCACTTTAGTTAGTGCGTAATAATTAATGTATTACAATATTTTCAGCCGCCTTCAGACACACGTGCGAATGTGTTTGGCTACAGTAATTTCAGACAGCTTGAGAGACGTGCATTGGCATTATGAGTCGGCCACCTCGGATACTCAACAGTTGTGCCAATCTGGAAGTGCGCCTCGGTATAACAGGAAACTACTAGAAAAATTTTCAACTTCAACGTTTTCTAACTTTACCATTTGCGATAATACAAAATTCTTTGTTTAATTTTGAGTGAGATTCGTTGACAACATTAATTAATATTGCAGGTCGTTGAGAAAGGGGGATTGATTTCACTATGACCCCTTATTCATTCGCTGAATGAAAACTTTTCATACAACACTATACACTCAAAGCGTTATCACGCAGGACATTCCGATTAATCTTGGGCAAAGGGTCAATTGAGGAAATTGATGGTGAATAAAGGTTACAAGAATAAAGAGACAATTATAATACCCTCCACAGTGTATTTGGTGACCTAGATTACAATGAAAATATCAGGACGTAACATCGATGTACGAGATATACTTTTTGTTTGCTTTTTTTTCTTCAATATTTTAATAATTAGAATACCTATTCAAGACGCACATATCGTATATTGTATAATAATATGTGGCTTCGTGACATTCAACCCACCGACTAACAAACAACATTTATATATGACTTTACTTTTGTCTTTCTGGTTTTTTTTTTCTTCGTTTTATACACGTAGAATAGCATAACGACATTGACAATAATATATATAATTTTTGTTCGTACACACACACACATATATATATATATATATATATATATATATATATATATATATATA
>JAPYZT010003441.1:0-12755 GCA_030522965.1 Tryphoninae sp. A BG-2022a
CTCTCTCTCTCTCTCTCTCTCTCTCTCTCTCTCTCTCTCTCTCTCTTTGTCTCTCTGCCTCTCTCACTCTTTCAGCCGTTTCGAGGTGCGCGGTGGGTGTACCCCCGCAAAACTCTCGTCCTGTTCCTCGGCACTCCGGGGAAGAATGCAAATTCCCTTCGACGAGAGTCTCTCGCTCACAGATTGCCACCGACACGATTGCCACGTTTCTTGCATACGCTTACATATATGTATATATAGCACTGGCACGCAAACCCGTGCGCACATGTGCCTAGTATATATTTGTGTGTGTGTGTGCGCGTGTGCGCGTGCGCGCGTGCGTGTGTGTGTGTGTGTGTGTGTGTGTGTGTGTGCGTGTGTGTGTGTGTGTGTGTGTGTGTGTGTGTGTGAGAGAGAGAGAGAGAGAGAGAGAGAGAGTGTGTATATATTCTGCGTAAGCAGCGTAGGGTCCCGCAAAGTGCTTTCAATTACGCGTTCACCTAACTCGGTTAGGCCAAGGGAGACTCGCAGCCGCGTACCGGTGACAAAGCGCATTCGTATACAGATCGTTAAGTATACGTACGCTTTTCATTTATCCGATCTACCTGCAGTCTCTCTATTTCCACATGGAAAATAACAGATGATATTTTGTTATTTCGGAATTTAAAATAGAAATTAGGAAAAATCATCGATACCCTTGTTTCAGGTTGAATTAAATGTACCGAAAGCTCATTAATGTAATTATCATTAATCATTAATCACGATCGATTAAGCGACGATGACACAATCTGTAAAAAAAAAACAAAAAAATAGAACGATAACGATAAATGAACGAAATAAGCAAAAAGATGGATGTAAAAATGTTAACAAAAATAAGTAATAAATATTCGCTTTTGAAAATATATTTCGTGACCGATGAGCGGTCGCGAAGTTGAGGAAATAAAAGATGCGCGTAATTTCGGAATTTTTTTTTTTTTTAAATTTGCCGTCTTCGATCTCTCTTGCTCTTCGAACGGTGCCCGCAAGTTTGGCCGAGGCTCCTCTCGGACTCTCGAATAACATTCCCATGATATTTACACAAGACACTCTGGCAAACGCACACGCGCACGCACACGCACTTGCACACGCACTCGTCTTGGAGCGAGGGAATATATAAAATTCGTTCTCTTGGCAGCAAGCGAGAGACATTGAGGGAATACGGCATAGCTAGCATACAGAGACCGGGCCATAACTCTCGTCTCTCTGTGATTCAGACATTACACTTCTCGTCTAAAATACTATGAGAGAAAGTCCGACACGTCTCATGACCGATTCCTATACATCTTAAGATGGTCCATCATAACTTCCCTCTCTTCCTCTCGTTTCATGCTCCGCCCTCTTCTTCGTTTGGTCCGTGAACGCGTATGACTCTCTCGGTATATATGTATGTACATACAAACTTCTTACTAAGCTCTACTGTTATGGTCCAGTCATTGCTCTATATACATACGAAGAATCGTCGCGGAAGATTTCTCGATGAAATTTTTGATATCGTCGCATTAATTAGTCGTCACCGTCGTTAATTAACTCGGCTAATCGGAGTAGTCGTGTGACAATCGATTTTCGTGTACCCAATGCTACGACGCACTTTTTCGCTCAAATTGAAATTCGAAATAGATTTAGAGAAATTATTAAAAAATACTTTCCGTGACTAATTGTAAATGTTGTTCGTAATGAAATATAATTTATTCAGGGTTAATGGAAAATTTATGATAAGATTCGTTGGTATATTTCTTATAAAGGGTCATTTTTTCATACATCTCAGATCATTTTAATCGCCCGTTTAATTCCAATTAATTGAAAATCCGTCTATTTTTTCCTGAAGTTAATCGTAAAAATGGCTTTTCGATTCATTATCCGGGTCAAGCATTCAATGTTGTCTAGAGTAAATCAAATATACAATAATTTGTCCAGTAATACGAAAGGCTGACGAAGGGTCTTAATAATAACGGTATGTTTTTCACTGTTAATCGAAAATCTACGACTGGAGTATTTTAGTAGATTTTTCGATAAACGTCAACAACCTGTTGTTGCTATAAAATAAAAATAAAATGTAAAGAAAAAGAAGGAACTCGTTAATACAATCTCAAACACGATATTCGCGTCGTACCTGGCAAGTGACATCTCCATGATAAAGTTCGACTGGAGTTGCCAACTCCGCGAAAACCGTTCAATGACCGATATACCTCTCGATCGTCGTTATCGTTTCAACAAATAAACACGTTTGGGGGGTAATTCCCACGCGGTTTAAATCACACAAAAGGTTACGCCAAGGCAGAACTTGGACACGGGCGAGTAACAAAAAACAGGCACCTTTTTAAAATTATGCGCGCCTGGTTTCTCATAGAAGTCACCGCGTAGACTCGTGCTCAAGGATCTCTTACGGACTCGCTTGCGGTGTATTAGGCTGATAATGGTACTATTAGTGGACAGGGTGCTAACGAGGCTATTATATTCGTAACCGGTGCTTATCGTCTCGTTTAATTCTCTCCGTTTTTTTTCTTTCTTCATTATTCACGCGATTATCTTACATTATCACGTTTCTTCATTCTTCTCGAAAAGATTTTTGTTAGCAAAGGCAACAAACACGTTTGGTCATTGACGAACTGTAAAATTCGCAGGGTCAATCACGAAGGTCGAAAACGAACTTTTCAATTTTCTCGACAGAATCGAGTCCCGATTAATCCCAGGAGTTACAATAATGCTCGAGCAAACAAGCTCGAATCATATTTTTTAGTACTCGAAGAATAAAATTATAAACGTTTTGAAAAAATGCTACTAGAAAGAAAGATTACCAAAATATTTTTTAACGAGCTTTCGTTCGGTTTCATCGATTTCGCTCATACCATGGACGTTTCTTTGTTCGTATATATTCGATTCGTATGAAAAGCAAGCTTGCTGTCTCTTCACCCCCGTATAATACATATACTTTTACATACGAAGAGCGAGCGAGCGAGCGAGAGAGAGAGAGAGGGAATTTTTCATTTAGCATAGAGCAATATATGTATACCGTTTCGCACGCGAACGAGCCAAAGGCTGTTCCACAAAGCTTTGACGATCCGCAGTTCCGGTCACACATAGAGAACTCTGCGTTCGCCACAGAATACTCCAAATTGCCAATTAACGAATCGCGTAAAATCCGAACCGTGCCACATTCCCCTCTAGCCGCTCTCTTTTTAATTCCGCCATTTTTTTTTGTTCTCTATTTCATTCGATCTAGCCTCCGATCACTATGTACATGTGTTTTTTTAATTGCCTCCCTCTCCCACCCCCACCGAAATTTGTATACGCGGCTATGCGATTGGGATCGATCTCATGTGGCCGAACCAATCCGTAGTCATTCAGGCATGTACATACCGACCACATGAAATTTAACGCAATTTACATGAACCATTGAGGCGTCTGTACGTCCCTATGGTCCAACTGAGTTTTTGCCCCCCCCCCCGCCGCCCCCATCGCGCCGTGCGTTGCGAGGGTGCAATTGTCACGAGACGCGAGAATGGGGTTGAAATTTTCATCGTCATTGCCGAAAATAACATTTGCTCGGTAGAAATAACAAAAATCGATGTAATCGATGACAGATGTTGATCGAAATATGGAAATTACGCTTTTTCGTTTTCTTAATTTTTCCTATTCATTAGTTTGTTTCCTTTCTTTTTATTAATAGTAGGTACGCCTATGACGTTCTTTGAATTTGCAACCGCAATAAGATGTGTTCATGAATCTGCGCACGTACGCGTCTGCTTCTTGACCTTTGACCCGAGCGAAATTATATTCACGACCAATTAGCCAAAATTCGCCCTTTACGAGCGTGCCGTAACATCCTGTAGCATCATGTGGATTGCTTTTTCCCTACTGGACGTCAACCGTAAAGTGGGCGTGGTTGCGCGGACGCGCGCGCTCGTAGAAAAAAGAGTTTAGGAAAATTTGAAACTCCAGTGGCATCAAAGCTGTGTTTATCTACTACGCGTCCTGTACCTATACATTCGCGTGGTTGGGAACGTTTCGCCGCGGACATAGATAGCGTTATATTTTCAGTTCTTATAAGAGTATTCTCAACATTACGTGCTAGTTGTAAATATAAAGTGGTCTACGAACGATGTGTATACATTTCGGTGTATTGAAACTTTGAACCTATCGGATACGAATAAATATACGCGATCAAAAATGAAAATTCAACGCGCCGAGTTGAAATTTTGCAATGTGCGATGAAGACGATCGTATCTATCTCCAAAAGACATCACGAAGGTCAAAAACAGACTCGCCTGTCTGCTGCGACTTTGATGCATTTATCGTTTTCACATTTACGCATTTTTTTGACAGATTTTCCAAGAATTTTTATGTTTTCTAAACATTACGGTGCATACGTTAATGTTAAATTGATGAAAGTAAACTATTCATTTTCCATTAATACGAGAACAGAAGAATCTACTTGTGAAGGAAAATTCCAAAAGCTGCAGTGAAATTTCAATCGATGTCTGTATATAAATATTTTTTTAATATTTTTTTTTTTTTTTTCACTCAAATATAATTCGACTATTACACGATACGACTCAAATAAGTATTAATTCGCTCGTCCACAATATTAGAGAAATATTACCAAATTAAGGAAAAATTGAGGCATTTTAAGTAAGTTGAGTAAGAGCCCCGATTGTCCCGAACATCCTTTGAGGAATCGATTTATATATCAGCATCCTATGCTCTATTCTCAAGAATTTCCATGCTATATTCTCCGTCTTGGATAAAAGATAATATACAATGCGCGTTTGAAAGACACTGCAACAACACGCGTAACTTCCTGCGACTGTTTTGCGGTCGTGAAAGAAATATAATAATTCGCCCTTTCCCATCACGCATACCTATATACCAGATATCCGGTCCGAGAGTGCTTGACTATATATCGTGCCTGTTAAAAATACAACTTTTCGTTGTTTTTTTTTAATTCGTCTTGTTCATTGAAATATTTGCATCCTTCCAATAAAAAGAAAATTCATCGCAAATTCATAAAATTGTTTAAATTCATCAGAGTAAATAAGCACACGAGAACAAATCTCGAAATTACCTTTGATCTCCTTTTTTAAAATATCTCAACGTAATGTTCTAGTGAACAAATATTTTTTAACCTATACCAAAAATGATTTTCTTGTGATAAAGTGCAATATTTTCGCCCATCACGATCTACCAACAAATAATATTTACAACAGAATATAATACATATTGATTACAATACACCGATTACGATAATCAAATCGCATGGGTGACCGACTTTGAAATTTGTGCTCCCGTCGCGAGAGCCAAAGGTTTATACGTGCCTAAAGCTAATATCTGATGGCAATCACCGAGTATTCGCGACGTTTAATCAGACCTTAAGGTGTGCGAAGAGATTTTCACAGCCAAACGCCGCACAACGATTCTATATAGGTATATGAGACCGTTTGCCAGTGGGACGTATGGCTCAAGTCGCGCGTGCGGCACTTAACTTCGAGCGTTAAACGCATGCGCGTGCAAACTCGCGAATATATACCTTCTCACTTGTATATATATATATATATATATATATATATATATATATATATGTATATATAAATTGTATTTACCTGTACAGGAGAGTCGTTTGAGGTCCGTGCGGCACTAGCACACAGCCTATATCACGCCAATCAGTTAACCCGGCGTGTGGCTCGACGCTAATGCGTTCTTAATGCGACAAAACTCCACTCTCGAGCGCTCGCGGACCTTCCAACCATGGCATATCTGAAAGTTAGTGAAAAAGAAGAAAAAACAACAACAACAAGAATAACCGGAGATTTCATCGAGTTGCTTAATCTTTGGTCGTTAGAAATAATATCTAATTTAATATTTGCAAAATAATTGTCCAATAATTATTCTAAATCCCCGATATCGATTTAATTTTATGCAACATTATGACACCCGGGGTTTCCTATTGAACATTTGACAAAGATTTTCAAGTGATTTTACAGGTTTTATTGTCGCACGCACTTTCGTAACACGGCCACTCTAATTTATACGCCTTTCTAGAACATGACCCGACTTTTGTCCCTCTCTTTCTCAAGTTGACCGCTAATGCTCGATTCGCATGCGCGCAATCAAAGCTCGCACACACATGCGTATATATATATTTTTCGTTTCCCTGTTCTCGACCTCGACTAATTTAACGCGATCGTAATCGTACGATTTGTCTTAATTTCGAATTTGGTGCCTTTGAACGCACGTTTGCATGATTAAACGGCCTATTTCAATAATTCGGTCGTACATCGTTTCCTCGTGAAGGAAACTTCGTCTTTGAGGAACATTCTTATCGAGATATTTGTGTCAGAACGTTGTACCTACGTGTTTCGTACAGTCGGCAAACATATCGAAGAAAACATTGGCCTAGTTCTGGGTCCCTGTGCGGCTTCTCGCATAAAATTGTGCAAATGCTTTGAACTCTTTTATCGCTTAAAATAATAATCAAAAACACCTATAAAATAATTAGCAAAAATATAATAATTTCTTCGTGTGATATACGGACGTATCAAAAATTTCGTTTTATCGTCTTTAAATCTTTATCGAAATATAATCAATCACAAATCAGAATTCCGATCATATTGGCGAAACACATGCCAGTATAATTATGGGAACGTATCTCGTAGTTTCGTTCTTATCGTATTTTATCCAAACGTAAACGTCGATTCTGTCGTGCCTACTTTCTACGAATTCATTCATCACCCAACTAATGAACGTGCGCATTCCTTTATTAGGTATCCGGAACATTTTAAATATTTATAAACATCAATCATCCAAATACTTCTCCCAAATTTCATGTTGTTACAGGTGCTCTTTTTTCCAAATCCTTATTTCAAAATCTCATTTGACTACCTGTGTTCCATTAAACAATTGTGCTTCGTCACGATTCATATCATACGTTAGAAGTCGAGATACGAGTAGGTACACACATTTTTCGAACCAATCTATCTTTATCCATTTTCCTTCGTTCGCTTTATTTTCTAGCAATTTTGTTTCTAGTTTCTCGTACAATTTATTATTTCCCCGATCGTTATTTGCATTTGTTTTAATCATAGTCAAACAACGAGAAATAAAGGCGAAAAAAATATTTAAGTGTACAAATATTAATAGTGCGAAAATGATGCGTTCACCAGACCGCGACTCGACCATTTTATACAAATAATAAATACATCGTAATTAAAGCTTAACATTGACAAAAAATGAAGCGTCTCTTGTCGTCTACATACTCGACGATAATAAACACACTGCTATGTATATGTATAACAGTATTGTACATACATTGAGTAACAAGACGCGCGAGTTCTTCAGCTTTGGTACAATAACACTATATATATATACGTACCACCCTACTATATTCCCCCACCCTTACTTCGTACAGCGAAACGAACGAGGTGCTAACGGGCGTGGAACAACGAACGAAAACAATGGAGCAAACACCACACAGTGACGATAATATATAGCGTGTGAAACCACCGAGAGAAAGACAGAGACAGACAAAAACAAGAGAGAAAGGAGAGAGAGAGAGAGAGAGAGAGAGAGAGAGAGAGAGAGAGAGAGAGAGAGAGAAGAAAACGAAAAATTCTCAACCGTCACCACTCGACACCCGGGCATGCTTTTTTTGCACCCGCGATCGCTCACTCGCTCTTTCAGGTCTTCGTATATTTCCATTCCACACCCCCTCGACTCTTATTCCTCCATTCATAATGCCATTGTGACCCTCTTTTAAACTCGATAAACTCGAACTGTACGTACGCGTGGAGGTCGCATACGCGAGATTGGGGCTTTTCCTTCGTTCCCTTTTCCTTATTCTCTTTCTCTCTCTCTCTCTCTCTCTCTTACTTGCCGCCTCTTATACGTGATCTACCCCCATACCCTTTGATTCTGGCATTATCTAATTACATAATTACACAATCGAGACGAGCCGGAAATCGGCATCTCATGGATCGTTGTATGTATGCGCACAGAGATAAGAAAACGTAGTGAAACATAAATCACCAAAATATTTTCACTCGTAATCCTCTTATCTAAACGCACATTTTTTTCTTTTCAAATTTTCATTCATGATTGACTAAAATGCAACAGCTTTCGAAATTAGTTTTTTGCGGAAATGAAATTTAGAATACTTTTGTATATTCATATATATGTTGTATTCGTTACAAAGCCAGTTGTATCAAAATTCGAAAAAGAAATAAATCCACGTTGAAGCTCCGGGTGTTCTAATAAAATGCAACTTATATATACGAGTATATGCATCTTTAACAAAGACAAAAGCGCGACAAAAATACGAGTCTGTTGCCGAGGGTAAGCTGTTTCGCGTACTAATTACTTACAACTCGCAATTAAGTGCACCCTAGGGACGAAGGGTATGAAAAGAAAAACGAAAGAAAGTAAAATCCGGTCGAATAACTTTCCGGAAGCGCATTTCGCACTTCTCTTTCTGATACATACATATATATATATATATATATATATATATATATATATATATATATATGCATATTCCGCTATACATTTTACTCGAGTCGTTTCTTCTTCTTCTTCTTCTTCTTCTTCTTCTTCTTCTTCTTCTTCTTCTTCTCTGCTTCCCTCTTTCTTTTCTTTTTTCTCACTCTCGCACTGACAAAATTCCTCTCGCTGTGTACATCTTGCTCAAGGCGAGACGCCGTGCGCATCACACCCCTCGCATATTAATTGAGGCGCATCCACGCGCACCCCTTCATCATCGCACCGACAGCTTCGAGTCTCTCGTTCACTCTGTAGAACGCTCTTTACATCTGTATATGTATATATAATATATACGAGTTTGTGAGTGTGAGAGTTTTCTACTTTCTTGCCTATATACATATACTACACGTCTCGTTGGGCGGCTCGCTTCACTTATACACTTGGTTGAACACGCACATTTCTTCCTCTCTCTCAGGATTCGCAATATACGTATGTGTACATCACTCCGAGAATTTTTCACCATTGACAGAGAAGTTAGCTGGAGTAAATTTGTCATGCAAACGAGACAATGTTCGCTTCACTTTTAATTAATTTAATCGTCACTTAATGAATTTCGTCGAATATAACTTTTCATTCGGTTTACTCCAATTTTTTAAAATTTACATCGTGTTATCAATTTCGCCGCAAATTGATGATACTTGAACGTAATGTAATTGCAATTATAGCGTATGAAAAATCGATCGGGTGTTCAATCGGAGATCGTCATGCGATCCGTGGATGATTTCTAAAATGGATTATTTTCGTGCGATTCACGCACGTGTAGGTAGAAAATCGACAATGGCCATGTTTCGTTTCGGATTTAATTTCATGTGTGGGACTTGCGACAGTTTTGACGATGAAATCGACTGCGTTCGATGAATAAAAGCTACATATGTACCTACATCGATGTAAATAAAATTATAATATCGAAAAGAAACATCGTCGATGGTGAAGAAGTGTTAGTTCGAGTGCTTTGGCGAGATCGGTAAAGGGACGAAAAGAGGGCGGAAGAGAGTTACGTGAGACAAAAGGGCGTTCGACATTGTCGCGTTAACGATGCTTAACCAGATGCAACAATGCACCACTTAACAGCGTCAATAGCAAAGCGAAACGAGCCGAGAAGTAATACCTATGCCCGTAATGCTCGAGATCAATCGTAATCACGGCAGGTTGAATGTTTTTACACAACACCGCGCGTACAAACGCTACAACTTTTTCTTACAATTAATCAATTCGTCATAAAAAATATATATAACTGGTTAAATTCGAAGCTACTCATTCTGTTCTTATTAAAATGGAGACTTTGAAAGAAAAAGACGTGGAAGGTGAAAAAAATGCATTTCGATGCACATTTTGATAATTTTCGTTCGTATCTCTCGAATCGACGATTTGCCGATATAAAAATTCGGTGGACACGTTTTCAGTCGGGATGTTGTTCGTATATTCGTTCTAAATATAGATGGGACCGGTAATGATTCAGAAGAATATTTTTTTGGTCCTCTCGCACGGCGCGGCGCGAGATACGCTGCAGGCAAGAGCTCACTGGTAGTCCAGGTATATTTAATAACCAGCTCTTCTACCTGTGAGACTGACGATGACGCGTAGGCCCCCCGGCACAGCCACAGCGGGCGGAATATTTTTAAATGATATTGCTTTTTTTTTCGTCTTCCGTCGTTTTCGTCCTTTTTCAAAATTTAATTTGTCTCATTATATGAGACGCGAGAGTTTCCGGAAGCCAGAGATGCGTATCAATTAATGAAGAGTTATGCGACGAAGGAACTCGAATTAAGAAAATTTGTTTTTTTTTCTCGATCGCTCGGACACAATTGCTTTTTAAGTGGTAATAAGTTTGTAGGCGATAAAAACCTGTCGATAAATTGCAAAAATCGATGTTTTTATATTTTAATAAATAATTCATAATCGTATATCAAAATAAAAGCAATACTTTTCCACGATTTTTCTGTAATTTAGCGAAATAAACGACGCAGCTATTTTATTTATTTTTGCAACGATATGAAAATAGAATTTACTAAATATCGGAAGGACACGTGGGTCCCTGGCGCCACAAATCATCACAAAAAATTTAATTTACGAGCGCGCGACTGACCCGGCTTAGGCTAGGCAAGAGCAGAAAAGAAAAGAGTGAAAAAGAGCCAAGTGTGTGTGTGTGTGTGTAAATATTGGACGAGGTATCTATACGTGGGAGTTGAAAAATATATGCCCTGCTCATTACATATTCGTAGTCTGGTGAAAAAAAAAGAAAAATATTCTCGACTTGAAAAAATGCGTCGATCCTCATAAGCGGCCAAAACATTGTGTTTTCAACTTTTCACAAAATTTTGTCGTAAAACAAAGCAAATATCCTAATTACACAAAACAGTTTCTTTCGATACAATAATACAAAAGTAAAAGGCCAAAATATTTGAAAAAAGTCATTAGTTATGTAAATTTCGGTCGGTAAACACGAACGCGTATAAAATATCGGGCACTACAGAAATTACCGAGGGTGCAACCCCCGCGGTGAAGCGAACATGGAAAAATCGTGAGTCGCGTCTTGGGCGATCGTGAGCGTGAAAACGTTTGTGAAAATCGCACGGGGTAAAAATACGGAAAAATTATGCCGTTGAGGGAAAAGTGAGAAATTGCGAGTCGACAATTTCGTCACGCGAAAGGAGAATATGTTTGAAAATGGGGATGAGATGGAGAGAGTAAGAGTGGAGCATAAATAAATAGTATGGAAAAGGCTGAGAGAATAAGGCAGAGGGAGGGAAAAAAGGACGAAACGGATGATGATGAAGGATGGGCGAAGGACCGCTGGAATCCTGAACTCCCGGGTCATCCTAATATGACACGTATAATGGTAGTGGTCGAACGTGACCGCGACACAATCTCCCGTTGGGTTTTCGGATATTTTACTCACCGAGAAAGCAAGACGGAGAAGTTCTCTTTTCGCGCGTGTACCAGGTCCCGGTTGTCCTCGAGGGCAACACTACCCCACCTTCCTGCACCCTTCCTTTTTTAACTCATCTTTATATACGCGTGTGTCGTATATTAATGCAACCGGGAACGAGAATTTTCTCCTGGTTATAAATACCAGGCGGGCCGGATAACAGTTATTCAAATTTAACGAAACAAGAAACATAATTGAACCTAAAACGAGAAGTTAATTAGACGTTAAATTGTATTATCGTATAGTCTTGAAAGGTGATTACGAACGATTTTCAAACAAATTTAGATGTGATTTCAACGGCAGCTTACTGTAACTAGAGATGAACATACATAATTTATTTATTTCAATTTCAGCTTACGCTGTAGGTAGGTACACATCTAACAAAGTTTGTCGGAACAAAAATTCTAGAAAAGAGAGATTTCAATGGTCGGAACCTCGATAGCCTCTTGGGTTGTTACAGGTATTGATAAAAAGATAATAAGATGAACAAAGTTGTTAACGACCACGAAATTGCTGTTAAAAAGTAATTCAGATTCTTCGTTATTCTTTATCGATATTTATATGCGATCCTCGCCAATACTGTGGAGCTGGACAAAATTGTTAATTCCAAAGCGGAAATAAGTCGAATATCGATCTTCTGCCAGCGGGGAATTCCGTTTTTCCATACTTTTTTGTAACATACAGCCAATTCCCGTTTTCAAAGCGTACACTTGCCAAGAACCCTTTTTTAACCTCAAAATTTATTTTACTTTTCATTACTTACCTTTTCTTTATTGATTTTTATATCATCTTTTACCTGCGCATAGTCGGATCCTTCGGTGTTGTCAGCATTATTACCCACACTCCTTGCTCTTATTTTTTGTTTTTTTTATTATTATTTCTATATATATATATTTTTTTTGATAAAAAAATGGCATGCATTCCTGGGTGGGGCACGGAGAGAGAGAGAGAGAGAGAGAGAGAGAGAGAGAGAGAGAGAGAGAGCCTGCTGCTCGGTAGTAAATCATACCGGACCTCGCGGGCGAGCACACGCGGATTCCCTCCTCCCCGTACCCTACCTCTCGCAAAATAGAGGTGGGTGTCTGCCTGCTTGCAGAAAACCAGACAGGCAACCTCTTCAGCTATATATATATATATATATATATATATATATATAGAGCTATATATACATAGCTATATATACATAATTATATATATATATATATATATATATATATATATATATATATAGAGAGAGAGAGAGAGAGAGAGAGAGAGAGAGAGAGAGAGAGAGAGCGAG
>JAPYZT010003442.1:2500-12458 GCA_030522965.1 Tryphoninae sp. A BG-2022a
AAAATGGCGTCCGGCCATTTTGGCTTGCGGCCGCCCTCTCGCGCCACGAGACTCGAATCTCTCGCTTGGTCTCTCTCCCGATGGCTCGCGGGTGAATTTAATACGCGCGAAAACGCTTGTTTTCACTCGATTCAATTGCCGTGAAACGGACAGTGGTCCGGTCTATTGCGACCGCCCGTCGAGTTCGTTTGACCAACGGTCAAGCAACTTCGCTTGACCGTTATTAATTCGATTTTCTTGTTATTCTTTTTTCTTTTCTCTTCTTGCATGGACATCGAGCGAATATAATTTAATTTTCTCCACGCATAAGCGAGACCAAAAAACGTCGTTTGCAAAAACAAAATTAAATCGACCGATTAAAAATATTTATTTAATTACAAAAAAAATAATTTTTATCGAAAAATCGAACAAATTTTCTGAAATTTAAAGATAATTGTATTGGAATTTTTTTGTTTCATTTATTATTATTTTCTTGCACGGTAATCAAAATCGTTTGGAAAATATGTCAATAATCCTCGAAGAATTCCAAGATTCGTTCCCAGAATTAAAAAAGAGCGTTTAATTCGATTTTCTTATTACTTTTATTTCCATTTCTCTTCTTGAATGGACATCGAGCGAACATAATTTAATTTTCTTGACGCATTGGCGGGATCAAAACACATCGTTTGCAAAAACAAAATTAAATCGATCGATTAAAAATATTTATTTAATTACAAAAAAAATAATTTTTATTGAAAAAACGAACAAATTTTCTAAAATTCAAATATAATTGCCTCGGAATTTGTTTGTTTCATTTATTATTATTTTCCCCCACGGTAATCAAAATCGTTTCCAAAATATATCAACAATCTTCCGATATTCAATTCCGAAAAATTCCCAGATTCATTCCCAGAATTAAAAAAAAAAGACGTTTTCCCGAAAACACAACAGGCGTTGAAATAAAACCGTCTCGAAGAGGGAGAACGGGATGAAAAAACGATAAAAAATATTCCCCGAAAGTCTCGCAACGTCGTCGTTTTCAAAGCCTTCCATCTTTATTCCTCACCCCTCCCCTTCACCACCCGTCGTTGTTCGTTCTCATATCACGCGGTACGTCATGTACAATGCGACAACTGTCGCGTCTGCTACGTTCACAGGATTTTCCTCTTGACATACATATCACTCGACGAGAACAGTCGATAGACGAAACGAGCGATACGTATCGATATCGAGAATCCACGAGAAGAGGCACTTGTCTTCGATGCTTCGTAGAGCGAAAGAAAAAGACGAAAATAAAAGAAATAAAGAAAGAAAATTTATATCACGGCACAGTCCCATTCTTTGCTCGAGAGAGAGAGAGAGAGAGAGAGAGAGAGAGAGAGAGAGAGAGAGAGAAAGAGAGAGAGAGAGAAGTTGAGATAAATCTCCCGTGCTTAATTGACCCGTGCATCGTCCGACGATCGAATAATTATTTAACGACGAAAAACCACCCTTCTGGTCACGTATGAAAAGAGAAAGAAAAAAAAAAGAAAACGAGACATAAATCAAAAAATATGTGCAGCCCCCCTTAAAGCAAAAGATTAGAACGAATAAGAGTGTCGCGTGCCGTGGTGTCTCCTGCTCGTGGTCGTTAAGGGTAGGAGTGACCGTGCCATTATCGTTAGACCCCGAGGACGAGAACGAAGAGAGGACACTCTCGGGTCAATTCGACGGGAAAATCCGGTTTGACCATTTCCGGTTTGTTATTTTTTTCTTTTTTTCGCCTCCTTCTTGTTCCACACCGTCCACACCGCGAGCCTGCCACGTGACCCTTGCATCGTCGGTGCTCGGGGTGACCGGGGTCGAAGGGGTCAGCCCAAACAACCCTCTCCTCGGGTCAGCCCACCGCGTTTACCGCTCACTGATTTATGGCCTTGCTGTCTCTCGTCAACATTTTTCCATCGATCATTTCTATTTAAAAAAATTGGTTTTTTCTATTTCTTTCCCAACGTTTCTTATCGACTCTCGCGCAATCGCGAGTGCAATTTATAGAAAACTGCGAACGTTCGACAATTTTTGCAAATATACAATTATTAGAAAATAATCGGACGAATAATTTTTTGTACTTTACTACGATTATAATTATTATAACAATATTATAATATATAATATATAATACATAATCTATAATATATAATATATGATATATAATATATAATATATGATATTATAATATATAATATATGATATATAATATATGATATATAATATATAATATATGAGATATGATATTATAATATCTAATATAACAATAATAATAATGATTATTATTATTATTATTATCAAAATATAAAATTATTATTCTGATCAAGACATGAAATTCTTCTTATCAACGTACTTATAACTAAAATTACACTATTGCAAATATTTTTTTTTCAAACTTACGAGTTCGTTCCCAAAATGATTCCCGACGATTAAATAACGTACACACTGTTTACGTAGATATAAACAGGGATACCAGGAATGTGACAGGTTCCCTCGATCCGTAAGGATCTCGGAGTTTCTCGAATCCTCAAATAATAAGCAATAAGGATGAGGTCCTACACACATACGCTCACAAACCTAGACACAGACACAGAGAAGGAGAGAGAGAGAGAGAGAGAGAGAGAGAGAGAGAGAGAGAGAGGGAGAGAGAGGGAGAGAGCCATATATATTTGATGTTCGAGAAAACGCTCGGGCGATTCGGCTGCAGCTGTGGA
Source organism: Tryphoninae sp. A BG-2022a (assembly GCA_030522965.1). Lineage (NCBI taxonomy): Eukaryota > Metazoa > Arthropoda > Insecta > Hymenoptera > Ichneumonidae > Tryphoninae sp. A BG-2022a. The sequence goes on from JAPYZT010003442.1 coordinate 5,218, forward strand.
AGCGAAGCTTTCACGTCTCCGTGTCTATATACGTCTGGAAAAGACACACATATATATGTATATACATATAACACGAATGCGGTAAGACCGAGAGAGAGAGAGAGGATTCAAGGGTGAGAAGGGGGAGAGGATGGAATGGCGTGTGGCGCCGGCAGATTTCTAAAGAGCAATGTGCCGTACACGCAAATTGGCGCAAATTGGCGCGAGCTTCCGCGCAGGTCTCTCGCGCTTTGCCTCCCGCAAAATACGAAGAGCGAGAGAAAGAGAGAGAGAGAGAGAGAGAGAGAGAGAGAGAGAGGCTGCAGAAGACGCTAAGCCGCTGGCAAGCAATTCAAAGTCCTCTCTTGGTGCGCCAAGCCAGCGCCACAGCAGCCGTGTACCAGAAAACCCAAGAGATGTACACACATATATACACACACACACACACACACACACACACACACACATATATATATATATATATCAACGTGTGTATATATATAGAGAGAGAAAGAGATTTGGAGAAAGACGACGAGAGAGCAATGAAGAGAACGAGAGTGGCAAAGGAAGTTCACGGAAGCAAGAGAGAAAGCCCAATAGACGAACGAAGGATCTCGAGAGAAACAACCCCTACGTGTATATACACTGAAACACATATCTATATATACATACGTTTTACATATACGTTAAAACGCGAAGCTGAGGATAGAAAGGGAGTTTCCTCGTACGTTCCCTCGAACGTCTCGAAAGCCCTCGTGCAAGCCTCGGGGAGAAACCAAAGGAAGCGAGGAGAACGCCGCCACCGCCACGTTTCTTACCCCACCTCGTGTAAGGTAGAGCCTGTTCACGTATACGTATATGTCCTTGGGTAGTTGTAGAGAAGCAGCAGCAGCAGTGAGGATACTCGCCGTCTTGAGAATGTACGATGCCTCTGGTGCTTCTGATGGTGTCTTATAGTTTTCTGGGTGTCTATATATATACATAGATAGATAAGGGATGTAGGCGAGGGTGGTTTTGGCAAGTTCCTTGCCGACCCACCTTGGTGCAAAACCATCCCCTAAAATGTATAGAACATAGCGTCACTGCCAACCGTTCCAACCCAAACCCCACGTTTCTTACTCACTTGTACGTTGCAACCCCCCTCTAACTCCTCCACTAACCTACCCCTATTTCTCTTCGGGATCTCTCTCTCTGCCTACGAAGAACCCTCCTTTGCCAACTCTCCTGTCATCCTCCTACTGCTATAGCGAAGGGCGCAAACGTGACTCTCTCGTGGCTGGTTGAACGAGCGAGTCGAATATATATAGAGATAGCTTTAGCACATGGAAATTTTGCGTGCGAACGATACCCTGTAGTGTCGTTGGACAGGATGGAGAGGGTGGGAATGGGAGAGGGGGTAGAATGTGTTGCAGTTACGTCGTAAGATGATGTAAGGGATGCCAGGATAATGGATAGCGAAGTTTTTTCTTTTTCAGAAATTTAGGGGTTGTTTTCGTTCATGAGGCAAAGGGTTGGTTTATAATTGAGATCGAGAGAAAACTAGATACGAGGGGTCAATTTAGGGGTTGAAAAACGTCTTCGATAGATGGAGACAATGGCAAGATGACGTTTCTTGCCATTGTCTCTTGAGGGTAGGCCGGAAACGACCGAAGTACACTCGCTATGTATATAACGCGTATCAACCCTTGCGAGAGCGAGCTTGAGACTCCTTCGTCTTCCTAGTGCTTATTGACTGACAGATATATATTTAGAAGAAAGAGAGGGAGAGAAGGAGAGAAACGGAAGCATGAGACGTAGAACCACCAAAACCATCCCCCGTTAGAAGCTACGAGAGAGAGAGCCCAGAGGTTGCTCAGGCAACTTGAAATTAATTTCGCATGGCGGTGGTGAAACGGAGATAGCTGGTAAAAGCTCCTCGAAGCGAGAACAAGAATCTAGAAAGGTGATTCAAGCGAAAACTGGAAAAATTTACAATTACAAATAATTCCAGAAAAAGTCTCCAAAGATTCATTATTTAAGGGTTGTTTTGTCAATTGACGTTATTTTGGTTCGAGGGATGTGTTTTTTTTTATAGAAACGTAGCTGGAGGATGCGAATTACCATCATGGATTCCCTTCGACAGAGCGAATCGCGGAACGAACCTGACGCTTTGTGGAGGACACGTCGGTGACTTTCATAATTGCGATCCCGACGATCCAGCAAGCTTGCAAGCTTGCCGAGAAATATCTTTTTGTATATGTGTGTCAGTATATATATAAACGCGGTTGTTGAAAGAGAAAGATAGAGAGAGAGAGGGAGAGAAAGAGGGAGAGAGAAAGGAGGCGTCGACCTGTTCTGGTGCAAAAGCTCCGAGCCCCGAGGACATGGAAGAAATATCCGAGGTTCGAGGGATGAAGCAAGAGAAGTGAACGAAAGGCACGAAGATGAAGGCAGGAGGAAAAGAGAAGTGGAGCTTTGGGGGCTGCTTGCACACATATATAAGAAGCATCGGCCCCGGAGTGTACAGTGAAGAACGCGCCCTGGCAATTTCGACGTGTACATTTACCCGCGGTGAAAGCGACGATATGAGGTGACTCGGTAAACCTGCCGGAGAGAGGAAGCCTTCTATCCCGCGGCCAAGGTGGAGGGTGGGAGAAAAGCTTCACTTTGAAACTACAGACGAAGGAGCCGCTACGACTGTCGGAAAATTTGTCCAGGGACTTTAGCCTCTAGTATTATTACTCAGGCAATTTTCTAAAAAATGGAAGATTAAGGGTTGTTTTTTCGATATTTAAGGGATGATCGCTTTGTCGAATTACACCCTGAGGAAAATTCACGATCTTGAGATTGAGTTGAGAAAGCCAATGGAAGGCTGGCGAGAGTTTCCTTGAGCCGAATTGGCAAAAGTGGCTCCAGGGGCTGATCCGTAGGAGCGCTAGTCCGACGATCGTCTCTTTCTAGATTTTTGCGCCAATATATTCCTAGAACTTTTCTCTTTCTTCTGGATATACGTCCTTCAACTATTTCATCGATCCCATCGGCCCACGTCCAAAGAGGATCAACGCTGGAGTCTCGACCCGGGTATGAAGGGATGAAGAGGTGCAAGGGGGTGGGGGGGGGGGGGGGGGGGGGGGGGGGGGGGGGGGGGGGGGTTGAAAAAGAGAAAAGGGAGGATTTCTAGCGCGCTGCATCGAGATCCTTTACCTAGGATCGAGCTACCTTCCTGCTTCCTTGGTGGATCGCGTCTTCGTCCTAGCGACGTCCTGGTAGTCCTCTATCCTGCACAGCCTCGCCAAACCCACCCCCTTGGTTTCACCCGTCTATCCCATTTCTATCACGCGCCCTCTCGTTGCAGAGCGGAAGTCAAAAACCGTGGTGGTGCTTCGAGCTATGTGCGGGCTCTCTCTCTCTTTCTCGAAGAGCACATACACAGAGGAGCCCTCTTCGTTCTCTTCAACCCTCCTCTTCATCCCCTAGAGAGAGAACGAAAGAGCGGGACCAAGAGCAAGAGGGTGAGAGGGTAAAAGAGAGGGTGAGTTTCGGAGGGTCCCATCCTCGTTCTCGTCGTCGTACGTCGTCTTAACCGACAACGTAGGAAATCCCCTCTTGGGCGAGAGCCCAGAGGGTTACCATGGTAACGAGGGGATGCGCGTGACGTAACCAAACCCACCACCGGTGTGTGCCCGTTGAAACAAATGAAGGCACGTCCCTCCACCTTCCACATCGCCCACAAAATCTTCTCTCTCTCTTTCTCTCTCTCATTCTCACCCCCGACACATCCCTCACAACCCTCTTCCTCCTAACGCAAGCTTCAACCTACAGAACCCACTCTGAGTCCAACAACCCCCTCGGCGAAAGCCCTGATGCTGCCTCTCACAAAACTACCCTTTGGATCACCCGGTAGAAGGTGGTCCAGATGCGAAGGATGCGAGATGGGAACGAGGGAAATGTATAGCCACATCTATACGTGGAGAAGGGAAGCTCCGGGGGGGTTGAGTGTGTGAGAACGCGAAGGAGGATGAAAGGACAACCTTCTCTCTCTCTCTCTCTCTCTCTCTCTTTCAATTTCTCTGTGTATGTGTGTGTGTGTGAGGGGGTTGGTCGGGGCTTGAAGCACACAAGAACCCAGCGAGGACTCTACCGAGAGGAAAACCGGGAGGGAAGCAACCGATGATGTCCCGAGGGGTAAACTCGGGGAAAACTATTGCCTTCCCAAGCCACCCTTTGCGCCCTCCTCGCGTTTTAGCCAGATCTCCCCCTCTCACTCTCTCTCCTTCTATCCTCTCTATGCTGCTTCACCCTCGAGTCTCTTTGCATGCTTATCGAGAGTCGAGAGGAAGAGGGACAGAGAAGGAAAGATAGGGAGGAAAACGAAGGGATGAAATATCGAGGCATGTGTTGTACCCCCCTAAAGGGTATATGCTAAGTATATACCACCCTATGTAACCTTATATATCATGTACTGAGGGATTTCATGTACATCGAAGCTGCGCGTTACCTCAGAAGGACGAAGGCCCTTTTTGATGCCTTCGCGAACACTTTCGCGAATCTTTCTATCTTCAACCCCCTTACTCCATACCTTCTCGTCTCGTAAATCTTCTTCCGATCATTATACTTTTTTTTTATAATACTATTCTTGCTATTAGAAATGATTAAATATCAAGGAAGGGTGAAAATAGGATTGTTACAGCGAATGAATACAAATTTCTAATTTCATTTTCTTTTTCATGAACTCGATGACAGATTACGATTTTATCAATTTTAATGGCTAAACGATCGGATCTTTCCAGGGGTGGGTTTGGGGTAAAAAACGTAAACCTGTGCCTTGCGCTAGAGTTCTGTGTCCCGAAATGTGTATCCTGCTGTTCGAAAGGTTTTTTTCTCTATAAAAGCCCGGGGGTGTCGTCAACGAGGACTCACCCCCATTATCCTTTCAAATTGGTTATTTTCGGTAAATACCATTTTGAAAAGCCAATAATGTTGTTTACCCATTGTGACGGTGGCGCCCTCGTTGGTACGAAGCTACCGGATCCTTCTCTCACCCTATCGACTCGCCTAGCTTTTCTCGCCTCGACGTTTTCGCGGTGGCACACAGAGACAACAAAAAAAAAATACAAAAAAAACCTGCGTGCCTGCAGCGGGGTGTCACCGCGGGTTGGCCCAGTTCGAGGGACAAACAACAAAAAAAAACGAAGAAGAACGAACGAAAGCGTAATCCTAAAAATGGCACAGGTGAGACAGGAACCATGGAGTAAAAATAAAATCCACCCCGAAAAGAAACCCCTGAGCACAGGATTTTGGGGATGCGCCAGGTAGAAGGTTGTTAAGGGTGAGAGAGAAGCTAAATCTCTTCATCCCCCTCGCTCTCTCTCTGTCTTGTCACGAGTGGTTGCGAGAGTACCGTTTCGTCGATATAGCCGATATTTGGTACCTGCACAACCATCGCTGTTCAATGCTATTCCTTTTTTCATCCCCTAAAAAAAAAACCTCTCACGCTTATACAAAACCCGACACAAACGTTTTTCCAACGTTCGAGGAGCGTAGAAGTCACGATCTTTGACACTAGAATCTTTGTTTCCTTTTTTTTTCATCCCTCCAACGATAACAAATCGAGATCCAATAGCCTGTCGAGACAGATCGGTGGCTTGAGGAAAAAATAATGAAGAAAGCATAAAAAATATTTCAATGAAACTCTGGAATTTCCTAACCTGTCGCTTCATCCAGGAAAATGCTCTTTAATTGCGGGAAGAGGGTAAGAGGGAGACAGAAGAGAGAAAAGAGGAAAAAAAATGAAGAAGAGGAGGAAAGACGTGGAACAAGTTAAGTAAGGCGAGAAGTCGACATCGTGGTGGGGGTGAGGTAAAAAGCGGGTATAATTCTCGCGACGTTGGAGGGGTTGGTAGGGGTGGGTAAGAGAGAGCGAGTAAGACTCGAAGGAAAGCCACCCTTTCTACGTCGAGGCCTCAACCTTGAACTACATTTTTAATTGCGATTCCCCGAACCCCCACTTCCTTCGAGAATTCTCACCCCCGTAACACACTCAACGAAGAGGAAGTAGGAAGTTTTCACGATGGTGATGGTGAGACTGCTGGCTCCTCCAGACGATAACGAAAACAAAAGAGAAACAGTTTTCTTGCCGCCAGGCGTCTCTACTCTCTCTCTCTCTCTCTCTCTCTCTCTCTCTCTCTCTCTCTCTCTCTCTCTTCGTCTTCGTACTTTCCATCCCTCTCGCACTTTCTCGTCGTACCACGAGCATCTCGCCCCACTTGCCCCCTTCTCGGTGTTTCCCGCAACGCAGACGTTGCCACCGAGTTCTCTCTATCGTTTTCATCCCTCTCTCTCCTCTCTCTTCTTTTCACCCCCTCCTCATCCTCCTCCTACCCTCTACTGGCTCTAAGCAACAAGTAGCGCGTTCATTTAAGACGTGTCGCGGTTCTTTTGTTCGTTTAAAAAAAAAACGAAAGAAAAGAAAAAGAAAAGCAACGAAATGAAAAGAGAAAGATAGAGGAGGAAGAAGGAAGCCAAGGTACGAGTGAGAGACGAGGACATGGGAGAACGAGAGAGAGAGAGAGAGAGAGAAAGTGAGGGATGGAGTATTGCGGCGTTCTACGAAGTTCCGCTTAAGGGAGAAAAACGATCTAACGCTACATTCTCGTCGGAAGGGGGTAGGAGGGGGGTAAGAAATTATAGCGACGAACATCTACGAGAGACACGTTTTTTTCGTCTCGTTACAATCTTTTTTCCGTCACTTCTCTTGCTTACAAGCTAGTAACTCGCTTACCTTGATAAATAATCAAACACGATTTTAACCCTACGAGGGATGATTAATTGATAATTTACCACTATCGTCATAAAAATACATCCTTAAAACTAAAATTAAATTATTACAAAGTTATATAATAAAATCTAGTTAACGTGAGATTGTTTATAAACTAAAATTGAAAAAAGAAATCGCTTGATTAGAAAACAACCCTAAACAATCTACCCCGAGAGAACTTTTTTTTAAAATAATAACAAAAAACGATATATCCAATTTTTATTATACAAGTCGTCTCATTCGTTTGGAATCATCGTCACCGCAAAATCTCGCGGTTCGCTATTCCTCCATCGGCGTGCATGTGAAATAAGGGTTGGTCTGAAAAGAAAAAAAAAATTTTCTTCTCGTGGCATATGGCATCCGCGAGCGAAACATCCGGCTAGTTAGCGCATATACGATCTCACACTGACTTCCTCCTTAATGCTTCATATATATATATATATATATATATATATATATATATATA
>JAPYZT010003443.1:0-14696 GCA_030522965.1 Tryphoninae sp. A BG-2022a
TATATATATATATATATATATATATATATATATATATATATATATATATAGTGATGTCCGCACGTATTAGTATACAGTTTTACGGGACAGATACGAAACGGGTTTTTAAACGAATGGTCTTTGTTGAGGATGGGGCCAAATTCCCCGGAGGCATCGCGGGACAGCACGAAAAATTTCCCTTTCACTCAATTTATCTCGAATATTAAGTCGGTAAATCAGCTCATTTGTTGTTTTGATTTTTTTTACGTTATTATTGAATACCGCAGAATCTTATGAAGAAATAATTGTTTTCTAACAAATATTTTTTATTCAAATTTTCAATTCGCTATCGAAGATTACGTGCGATAGCAAGTTATGAAAATGATAATTTTTAATTGAACACTTAATAGTAATACAGATATGAATTCTGAAATTAAGTAATCTCGGATAAAATAATGTTATCGTTATCTTCCTTTACATTATCTATAAATAACCAAGTAGGTATGTCGGATGATAAGAATAGAATAGTAATGCAATCGCATCAATTATCTGTACTAGCAATTATTTATGTGTAATAAAGTATATTGTGAGGTTAAAACGTAATTACCGAACAAGAAATTTAGCGAAGTGAGCGCGCACTTGTCTAACCAACAGATACACGTTTAAATGGAACAGCAATCAGCGATAATGGATCCATGCTCGTTAAACGAACTCACGCAAACCAAGTAAAAGTATGATATCATCAATAATATCATTCAGTATTATACGGTTTATTATATTTGGAGAAAATTCTCGACCTACAAAATCCGTTCGTTCAGCAGAACCGAGTCCGAAAAATTCTCCATTGAGATTTTGTCCCACGTTATATAGTCCGGTCACCTTCGTAAGAACACTAAAAAAAGAGTCTTTCAAACGGATGACCAGCTTCTAGATTTTTCTGGTAGATTGGAGCAGTGCCATTAATTTTGGCACGAATGAAACGCGCAACGTGACGCAGGATATTCACGACTTTGGTTTATATACGAATAGGAGAATATAAACAAATACAAAGGTAAACTTAAGAGAATAAAAAATAAATTTGAGAATTGTAAAAACGACATTCCTCATCCTCGTTTATATTAAATGTTCACATCTTGAAGTTTGAAGTATATGTACACAAATGCAAGAGTCAAAGAGACGCATGCGCGCGCGAACGCATGAACGCATGCGCACCCACGCATACATATATACATAGAAGTGGATGATGGTGTGTGGGTTCTCCGACTCTCGATTTCGCTTTTGCTGATATCTTTATCGCCAGAGGCTGCCGTGAAGCGCCTCGGAACACGAAGGTGCCGTCAGGCACCTGCGCCTTATGCAGATAAGGTCGGGGACCCTCAATCTCCCCCTCCTACTACGCCTCTCGTCCTTTCTTCGCCACAGCACGACGGGCGCACGCCCGCTCTCGGGTCAGCGAGAGGTGCGGGTTAAGGTTAGACCCGGCGCGAGACTCGGATCCACCTGCACGAGAAAGAGAGGCAGAGAGAGTGAGAGAGAGAGAGAGAGAGAATAGGCCAGATAGTTCTCTCTACACCCGAGGATTGAGACGTAGTTCTGTTCCCCTCGTATTCTACTGGGCTGCTCGCCGCGGCTTCTCTTACATGCCTCCCACGCAACGACGTGATGAGAAAGTGGCTATTAAAAATGTTGTCCTCGACGATACACACACACACGCGCACACATAAAGAGGAATTAAAGATAATTTCGAAAGATTACGTTGTACAAACAATCGTTGAAAAAATATAATATCTTCTAATTATCGATCAAAAAATTAAATATCTTTTTGAATTTTGTATGTTTGAAAAATAGGTTGTCGAGAAACAGCTTTTATCTATGCCATCACAAGTGCAGCAGTGACACACAGCATAGCCAGAGCCTGCAGCGAGGGTAGCATACAATCTTGCTCGTGCGATTATACGCATCAATCGAGAGCACCGTCCGCCGTGAGGGACTGGGAATGGGGTGGCTGTTCCGACAACATCGGCTATGGTTTCAAATTCTCTCGAGAATTTGTCGATACCGGCGAGAGAGGCAGAAACCTGAGGGAGAAAATGAATCTTCATAACAACGAGGCTGGCAGGGCGGTAAGTTTAAAAACAAACATTTACTCATCTATTTTCACATTTTTCTAACACGAAACACATTTCAATAATTGTCGGAATTATAATCCTCTTCGATTTAATACAAATTATCATGACAATATATTTTTACAAAAAATTTCAAATCTTGTTTAATATAAAAATAAAATTGTCCAAAACAAACGAGGAAATCGTATTTAAAAAAAAATCATAATAATAATTTGACGTATTGTTTTCCCAATTGCAGCACGTGTCGTCAGAAATGCGTCAAGAGTGCAAGTGTCACGGTATGTCGGGTTCCTGCACGGTGAAAACATGCTGGATGAGGTTACCAAATTTTCGAGCGGTCGGTGACAATCTAAAGGATCGTTTCGATGGTGCATCACGAGTAATGGTGAGCAATTCAGATCGCGCGCGGAGCAACTCGAACGCGATATCGAGCAACTCAGCGAGCAGCAATTCCGTTCACGGTCCTCGTCGCGAGGGTCTCTCGCGTCGTCACCGTTACAATTTTCAATTGAAGCCGTACAACCCCGAGCACAAACCACCGGGCCTCAAGGATCTCGTTTATCTCGAGCCGTCGCCACCATTTTGCGAGAAAAATCCAAAGCTCGGTATACTCGGTACGCACGGAAGACAGTGCAACGATACTAGCATAGGAGTCGATGGTTGTGATCTAATGTGTTGTGGTCGAGGTTACAAGACCCAAGAGGTCGTTGTCGTCGAGAGATGCGCATGTACGTTCCATTGGTGTTGCGAGGTCAAGTGTCAGGTTTGCACTACGAAAAAGACCATTCACACGTGTATGTAAGATAGAAACGAAATGAAACGTTAATGGATTTTTTTTTCATATTTCATTAATTTTTTTTTTCGTCGATATGTTCGATCTATATTGACCGGAAGTCTCCTCGGAAAGATCCGAGACTCTCCATTCTTCCTGGTGAAGGACTCGTGGAGTCTCGGCGATATGGCAAAGAGAGGGGGAAAAATTAAGATGGTAAGATTAGGGAAGAGGGACCGGTTGAGGGAGAGGGGTACGAGGGGGATTGGGAGGGTGTCGTGATCAAGGCGCGTGATCATGGACAAGATTTCTCCTCAGTTAGTTTCAGTTCAGATACACACACACACACACACACACACACACACACACACACACACACAAGCCACAGTATTAAGCCGAAACGATTATTAAATATATATGTATATATGTGCAAACATATCCACACATACGCACGCACACGCACACACACACACTCGCACACACGCGTATGATGGGCGCGCACATATATATACGTTTCATCTATTTATTACTTCGGGTACGAACGCCTTAACAATTAAAGACTGAGAGAACGCGAGAGATGGCATTTAAGTGCGCGGAAGACAAGGAAGAAAGACAAAGGCGGTAGATCGCGGTGTGAGCGAGGAGGAAGGAAAAAAGCATCAACGCGCTCGAAATCGAGGCGGAACGAAAGAAAAAATAAAGCTTTTTTTTTTATTGAGACTTTCTTTTTCTCTCAGCGACATCGTTGATTCTCCATCGATTCGAAATTTGTACATAGCTGCCTGCGGTAGTAATCCCGGTAAATAATATTATTATTTTATTATTATTATTATTATTATTATTATTATTATTATTATTATTACTGATATTATTATTATCATTATTAATAAAACAATTAGAGCGCAAAACGACAAACAATTGGGCTGCGATAAAGTTAGGAATTTTTCTGTTCGCCCTCCTTCTATTTTTTCTCTTATCTTTTTCCATAAAAGCTTTTTTGTATTATTATTATCAACGTGACTATTATTATTTCCCTTCTTTATTTATTCGAATTTATATAGAGCGATTGTGTTTCTCGCGGCTGTAAATAGATAATTTAATTGGTACATTTGTGAGAAAGTCACAGCTCGTCGATGACTGAAAAACAAAAGCGTACATGCATATATTAAATGAAATTAACATTACGAGATTGAGATTTTAACGAATAAATTCGCGAATGACGCGTGGTAGAATGACGAGCGACGGCGATCTCGGTGCCATTGTGTAAATATATTTTATAAATTGAATTATATATGAACACGAGGAATAACGATGTCACAAATATCGACCGAATAGAATGTTACGATAAATTATTTTTGTATACAAATATATAGTATATTGTGTCTTTTGAAAAATTCAGTAAAAGAAACACACGTGCAGCACGCATACACACACACACACACACACACACATGCATACAATTATGTCTACCAATGCAGGTATTCGACTGTTTTTGTCGATCGAGATCACAGTGATTTATATATCACCACCTATATACAACCAATATATATATATATATATATATATATAGTGGCAAAAACAGGAACGATTAAATGTTTTTTTCTTTGTGCATACAAAATTAACTATAATGCTCATAATTTATATATAAATATATAAAAATTACATATATATATATATATATATATATATATATATATATATATATATATATAGATAGAGCGCTGAGGCAATACGCGCGGACATGCATATACATAATTATAAATATATAAATAAAGAAACATCGATTTATACTTGCGTAAGTCATCTAGTGTGGTTTCTTTATAGTGAAAAACTTTCCTTCTCCGAGAAAAAAAATTGTATCTAGATCTCGATCTTTGAGATACCTCCCGTCCTTTTCTTTCTTACATCTTACGCTGTCGTACTACGAGCGTACACAATATTTTCCCATTATGTACATCGCTCGTGGAGAATGAGAAATATGGTACACGGGACAGGATATATTGTAAAGAAGTCTCTCATGTGTTGCAATCGACGAAATATGTGTGTGTATACATATATATGTATACATGGATATATATATATATATATATATATATATATATATATATAGCCAACTGGTTTCTCGAACTGGACAACCCCGGACGACTTCATAACTTGTTCAAAGAGAGCAATGGTATATCGTGGGAGGGCTCGTCGATCCCCAAGAATATATAAATATACAGATATACGTAGTACCGCACAGGGTTCGAGTTCTCTCCCTCCCTTTCTCTCTCTTCGATTCCGTGGTGCGGATCAACCAGCTTAAACATCATTCTCGTTGCAACTCTGCACGCGATGATAACGCGAGGCCACCACCCGAGGTATCCAAAAGGAATCCTTGTTCCAAGGATAAAAGGATTCTGACCGGATCGAAGCACGCGGTAATGTATGGTAGGTGAACCTCGGAGAAATATGGAGACCAGGCTGCTGAGATGAAACAAAGCCTTGTTGTAACAATACGTCGTCAAAAAGTCGATACGAATTTATATTACACATTTATGATATTTGAAAAATCGAAAGTGTTAACGAGCCCTTTTTTAGTATTATCGTGATTAAGATTCGTTGTGCTCATTGAACACTTGGACATTTTTAGTGAAACTTTTTAACGACTTCGTTACTTCTAGTCCGAAGTAATTTCTCCCTATTGGGCAAGTCCATATAAACCATATAACCCAACTAAAAATGAAATCAACTAAAATACAATAAATAAACAACTATTTTCAGCCAAGAATAGTCGGTATAACTTTTCAAAAGCAATTCACTTCTGTACAATGTAATTCGATCTCCAATGTGTCAAGGGCAAATCAATTTTGGGGATTAATTATCCCACAACTTTACATTATCCACACGAAATACAAAAATGTATGTGCGTTATGTGTGTTTAAATATTCGAGACGAGGCAAACACTCGCTTGTTCGTTCTTCCCTCTTCGCTAATGGTCTCGACACCCCACAAACCTTGAAAACGATCCCAGCATCGAATCTCACAGCAATTCAACGTATTGCTACTTCTTGAACCAGCTCCTACCGATCCTAATGATCTCGCATCTCTTTATGTGTAAGTATGTGTGTATACGTAAGTATCCATTTATTTTTATTTTTGCTGTTTCGTGCTCCGTTCTTCGGCTGCGTTATTTCAAGATTTCCGATGATCGTTGGTTCAACTAGTCAGGAATTGCTCGTCGATCTTCTTCCCTTATGGTGTATTTATCACCGATCGATGATCCTATCGTTTATTTGCGGCTTATACCAACTTCGATTGAAGTCAGTACGATGGATCTTCAAAGTTCTCCCGTGAGAACAGAAGATGGAATGCGCTACTTGGAAATTCTCAGCGTGGGGTGCGTTTGTCTTGATGCGGAAGGTCGATTCATCGATCTGCGAAAGCTTTTGACGTACCCCCGTAAAGCGATCATTTTTATCAATTTTATTTCCATTTGCAAAAAATATTAAATTCAAATATAACAATTATACAGAAAACACACGATATTTCATTATTAAACGGATAATTATTGAAGATTATTCCCAATTGATCGAAGAAAAAAAGATTCTTTATATATTTGTCGTTTTTACTTTTTATGCATCTTCTGGTCCTGCGATCGGACTGTGGCTGCTGATGGTAGGAGATGAGCCAGCGAGAGTATAGAGGGGCGTCCGGCGTGGAGGTGCACGATGAGCGGAGAGGAGATCAAAGGTACCGCCGTGAGAAGTGGACGGCTGCCCGAGATTCTTGTCTCGCGCAGGATGCTGGGAGAGCCTCCATCTACACACACACACACACACACACACGCACACACATGTATGCATGTATATACGCAAATGTATAACGTAGCCAAGAATTTGTTTTAGTATATCGCAAGGAACGCACGAGGGAACATAAGGACAAAAGGTCAATGGGGGCACTCGGAGACGGACTTTTCGGCTACATCCTCCCACTCTCCGCGTTATTTTTGCGACGAGTTGCCTAAACTACCCCTGCGATATGAAGCATGCCATCACTGTAACGGTTGACAATGACTTTTACATTATATTTAATTAGTTTCCGGTCGAGCAATTATTAATCACGGACAAAATTTGTTATTGTTATTTTCATTGCGAAAGTAACTAGAATAATAATAGATAAATTGTTTGTAAATTATTTAATTTCATTTGATTTTTAATTTGATTAGATAATACAATGTTCATGGAATAAGGGATGATTTTATTATTTTAATGCGACTAAGTTGGAGTTAACTTTTGAGCGAACAGTTCCTACGTTGTAATGTAAAAAATGAGGGTTCTCGGGGATCGTAACGAAACGTCGAGATTTTTTGACGTAGATCGTACCGCCCCTTGTCGTGGCTGAGCACATTGTACGCGATCTGCCATATGTATAGCATTCACCGCGGTATCAACGATGCCACGCGCGTATATGCGATATTCGGTCTCGCGCTTTATAAATGCCACGCATATACGATAGCGCGCGTCGGCGTCCGCGCGCTTCTCTTTTCAGGGGCACTCGTATCTCCCGGACTGACTGATTATTATCGCTCCAGCGGCCAAGTGCGCGCAACCCCCATAACCCCTTAATGCTTTTCGTCCTCTCTAATCAGATCTCGTTTCGTGACGAGAGAGATGAAAAATTGTGATTCACGACCGTCAGCAGTGACGACATCTTTTTTAACTCGAAAACGAAAAAAAATAGCTAAAAGTAAATCTGCAAAAAAAAAATATTTGTTCGCCATGAAGAAAAGGGACGGAAATGACGAAATCTTAATCGGATTTCCTGAAATATTTTTTCGATACAACGAAACTGATGGAATCAATTGTTGACTCGGGTAGTCGAAAGATTTCCTGGCTTAACTTTTCTTTTTTTTAATACGGGGCGCAAAACAAAGGCAAGAAAGATAAATGTTATGAAAGCAAGATTGAGAATAGGACGAGACTGAGACAGAAATGTCTCTGCTGCCTTTCTCAGGCTCTCTTCGAGACGAGGCCGAGAGAATTGCTGCCATTCTCAAAGCTCGACAATTCCCAGCCGAAGAATCTTCCCCGTACAGATACCTACTCGACGTTGCGACCGACCAAGAACGAAATTTTTCTCTCGCTCTTCATCTTCTTCTTCATCATCCACCTTCTTCTTCAGCGTCTTTCTGTCATTTCTGGTGCTTTCATTCTTTTCCCATCAAGCCACCGAGCATCGCTTTTTTAGCGAGTTGGCAATGGCACGGCAGCACGCTTCGGAATATCCTCGTCTCGAAAAAAAAGCCGTCACCTGCAGAAATCAACTAATTTATAGTTTTTTTTCTGTTCCTCAAGATTGAAGAACTGGATCCTCGGTAATCCCGACGGTTGTACGACGTTCGAAAAATCTTTTGCTACCGCCAGAGAGAACGCTCCCGGAGCGAACAATCTCTTTCTCTCATCCGAACGTTCTTGGAGGAATGTCAAGAATCTCTCATTCTCATAGCGCGATTGCAACGAGCATGCCCGCGAACGCTTCTGGTTCGGTCTACTGAGATGATCCTCGTGTCTCCACTCGCATCTCCAAACTCTCAGTCTCGAAGAGAGCGAAAGACTGGCACATGAGCACAAATCATACAACCGGAAACAAAAGAAAAATAACGTCAATACTTTGTATTTCTTTTCTCTTCTTAGATTTCCCACTTTGACAATAGAAAATAGTCCATTCGATTAATTCTGACCTTCGCGACTATTGCGAATTTCAAACTTAGGTTCGAGTTAAAAGGTTCGAGTTAAAATGTATTTAGGAACTGCCCACGCCCACGTGGCTCATAAAAAACAATTTTTTCGAAAACATTATTTTGTAACGGTTTCCTGAAATACAGAGAGTAAGAGCGTTAGAATAAGTCACGTATAGTATGGCTGTAAAAGCGCGCGTGAGAACGAATATCGGGGGATGAGCCGGACCACACCATCGAATTATCGGTGTTTTGGCATGTTATAAGAGTTTCTACTACGCCTGCTCTTTCCCCACTCACCTCCTCTTGCCTCTCGTTCGTCTTCCTCGGATAAGCCTTTTTTTGATCAACCGCCCCCGTGTGTGTTCTATATATACCATTCTTGGCGAACTTTTCGTGTACTCTTACTATCTTCGCTCTTGTACCATCTTCGGTATCTTCCCCGCTCTCCTTTTTCTCACTCACTCACTCACTCACTCACTCATTCACTCCCTCTTTCTTTCTTCATCCGAAAGGTCCACGTTCGGACTGTGCGGAATCCACGCCTCAGGACTGTGGGAACGCGAGAGGACTATCCTATGAACCGTGTTCCACCGCGTGTTCCTCTCACCGACCACGAGACTTCTTTCACTTTCTGCTTGTGCCCTTTTTTTCTATCTTTATTTCTATTTTCATTTTATTTTCTTATTCCTTTTTTGCATCTGTGTAACACTCAACGGCTCCAAGAGATCTCTTCGCCCGCTATGAGGACCTTTTTTAATTTTTCTCAGGACCTTCGTGCTCTCCTGGAGAGTTGGCGTTTTGTACACTACAGGGACTTATAAATCGAGGAATCTGTCCCTCTCCGATCGAAACAAGAATTTCGGCCTATGTCCTCATCTCTTTGCCCTATCTCTTCCTTTTCCTTTTTTTTTGTCTGATCGCCGTCTCGTACACGCTTCATGCCTCAGCAATTCGATCAATAATGTTTGGACCCAGGAGTTTATGGAATATTGTTTAATTGTTAAATTAATAAACGAAGCAGTTTGATCGCGATGAAATGCAAAAGAGCAAATGAAGAAAAGTTTATCTTTTTTATATCAAATTTGTCCACGCGGACAAGTAAAAATGGCACTTGGCTGACAAGAGGTCGGTGTCGCAAGGCAGTCACAAAAAATCGAGGGTAAATTTTACGACTTGCTCTCCACGTATCTCCTTACGTCTCGTGTCACGGTCTCACGGCGACTTTTCTGAGTAGCAAAACGAATCCCGGACTCGTAGTAAGCCGTGGGAGAAGTGCCGGCTCTACCGCTCTTTGTAAGACAGCAAGAATAGTGGTAACCAATAAACCGATTTCGTTTAATTCATCAAATATACAGAATCGTTTCAACGATTATAAAATATCGTATGCCACGAAGAAGCTTGACTCGCAAATTTCTGTTTTATACGCTAACGCGCCAGATTCGTACCTTTTGAAAATGTTATATAGACTTTGAGCCTTTTTCTGCGATACTCATACGCGATTTCTTAGTATTTAGGACGACTCGCCGTTATTAATAATTTATCAATTTTTTTCCAATTTTTTTCATTCTCTTGGACCATGTCAAAAAGTCTTCCCTGCGTGCACCCAAATTCAATTATTTCATATCTTGCATAAACTTTTCGCTCCTCGATCCCTATATAGGAAAGAACTCTGCATGGCGTCCTCTATACAACTTGATATAGACGCGCACGTTTCATCCAGACGAAAAGTTATTATAAACGAGAGAGAAAGAGGGAGTTACGCAAAAAGCGTGTGACGGTGAGGACGCAGAGGAGGGCTTCTGGGACGGACGGGAGAATGCCACGTATCCGAGAAGGCCACCTAGGTAGCAACGGAAAGCTGAAAGCAAAAGATACAACGGTCCGAGGCATCTCTTTTGCAGAGGGAGCAACGCGAATGGGAAGAATTCCGGTTGGCCCCAACGGGCGAGAGAGCATCTCTCTCTGTGTGTGTGTGTATCAAGCAGAGAGGAGAAACGCTCTCTCGCATTGCCAGCGAGTCTTTCTCCATCGAGGCGCACTCTCCTCTGGCAGGTCTCTTGGGATACTCACCATGTACCTCCCCCATTGGCAAAAGAACCGCTGTGAGAGTACCGGGTAATTAACGATTTAGCGTTTTATCGTGTTAAGAGCAAATCGTGCTCGTTCAGCCGGAAAGTCGATCGAGATTGAGAAAGCCACGGGGTAAGTCTCGTAGGGCCTGGTGGTACTCACTGTTCCCCGGTCTCTATCGAGAGTGGCCACAGTTACCTACGGAGAGAGCCCGTTCCCGTAACAGCTGATACTTCCCTACGTTCCACCTCGTATGGACCCACATGCTTTCGTTGTTCACGTACTTTCTGATAAGAAGCTGAACAAGAGTCGCGGGACCGAGGCAAGAGATTAGCGAGGGAGGAATCCATAGGTGAGAAGATGTCCAAGAATTACGAGAAACGAGGGAGAAGAACGAGGCGACTGACCTTTTGGTTGGTATTCTTACTTGGAAGGGATGAGAATCAGTGGATCAAAATTGATAAACCCATGTTCCGATTCCTCCTTTAATCGTAGTAGGAGCATTTCGCGAATTTCGCGAATCATCGAAAAAGGTGACAAGGAGAAAGATGCTAAGAAGCAGGACTTCTTCACCGAGGTGGGTAGAGCATCTCTGTAAGAGATTGGACCACCTGGCCAACTGTGGATCCGGCTTATTCTTCTGTCTAACCGCTTGCGTCTTCTTCTTTTCCGCTCTTGAGTGTGTAGTTGGTCGTTTCACGGTGTCACCAAGCGAAGGGAGCGAATGACAAGACGATGAAGAAGAAGAAGAAGAAGAAGAAGAAGAAGAGGAAGAGGGAGAGAATGAAAGCTTTCTACGTAGCGACAATACGTTTTCTCTCCGCTGTGACAGTGTAAAATTAACATACGAGAGCACCAACAACCAACCCCCTTCTTTATTTCTCTTATTCTTCCCAAGTCTCGTTTGTGCATTTGCCGTTAAGTGTACCTACTTCAAATCCTTTGTTCTCTGCTCTGTGTGACGCTCGCGTTAAACTCAAAGTCAAGAACGATTTTAAAAGGGCACGATCGATGAGCTGACATTCTACTCGAACCCTCAGCCTCCGCAACCCTTCCTGTCATCATCCTCGAAACGACTACCGTGTGGATCTTCCACAGAAAAAAATGGAAGGAGCGAGAATAATCGCAAACGAGAATTGATAGTTCTCGCCACGGTGATTCCTCTTTATTTGCAAGTGTACCTGGAACACTATGTAACACGGTACAATCCCGTTCCTCATGATTAATGCTAATGAATCAGTGATGAAAGGAAGATGAAAATTATCTTGCGATACATACGGAAAGATAATCCACCACGGCCTACTGCACACCTCTCTTTTTCGTCTCTCTTTCACGTTTCAGCATCTCCTTTGCTGGTTCTTCTCAATGGAACGGCATAAGGGTGGGGGAGGGGGCTCTAGCGATCGTGGGTGAAGGGTGATATTCGCGTACCGAGGGAGCCCAACCGGCATAATATGAGTCTTTATTGTACACTGTACGTAGTGAATGTATATACGCGAATCGAAACATCCTCGTCTGCATCGAGCGGCGCATGGAGCGTGAAGCCTCGATCACAGAGAAACTTGCTGGTCATGCGCTCCCTCGACCGACAGAAGTGAGTCGTTCGCGGTGAATCGGTGATTACGGAATGATTCCATGGGACCACCGTGAACGATCGCTCTTCTTCGAATCATCGGATCTCTTTCTATCTCTCTCTCTCTCTCTCTCTCTCTCTCTCTCTCTCTCTCTCTCTCTCTCTCTCTCTCTCTCTCCCTCTCTCTCTCTCTCTCTCTCTCTCTCTCTTCTCTCTCTCTCTCTCTCTCTCTCTCTCTCTCTCTCTCTCTCTCTCTCTCTCTCTCTCTCTCTCTCTCTCTCTCTCTCTCTCTCTCTTTCTTTCTCTCAAAGGTATCCATCTCGGATCATCGTCATCACCATTCACCGGATTCTAAACCCAATTCGCGGTTGGTTGCTCTATTGTTTTATTTTACCCGCGGCTTTAGTAATTTTTTAATTAACCTTCCAATTAATTATATTAGCTAAAAGTGAACAAAAGCAAGATTTTTATTAATTCGTCTCGGTGAAATATCGATGTTTTTTTTACGGACAAAGGATTCTGCTAAAGAAGGAACAATCTTCCTTTTCACAAAATTATCCATCTCGGATCATCATTATAGTTCTCCCAATTTTGAATCACAGTGGTAAAATTCATGTTGCTCTCTATTAGCTTTTCTCGTAACGACTAATTTTTCTTAATCACGGAAAATTATAAAGATAAATGATAAGTAACAATTCATACATTATAAATAACACGAAACATAAGTAAAATATAAATGACCCTAATCGATTTTATTTAACTAAGTAAAATTGAATAATATGAATAATTCATCCGCTTCGTTCGTGTTCGTGAAATAGCTGAATTTTGACCTAAGGAAGGAATATTATTTGTGCGTGAGTGTGAAGGAATCGTGGTGCACGTAAAAGGCCCCAGAACGCGTATAGGACCCCTTGGGCCTCTCTTGTAGTGCCATCAGTCTCTCTCCCTTTGTCTCTCTCTCTCTCTCGCTCTCCCGCACTCTCACGAATCCTGCGGACCCACCGCCGTGTTCCGCGAGCCACGTAATTACGAGAGAGGGAGACAGAGGGCTCCGCGCAAGGCCGTCTCGAGGGAGAACGTAAGGCGTCAAAATCGCTTCCATCTACCCTGGGCTCCCCCATTATCGAAATTGATATTTTATTGTAGGGACCTCGAGGCCCAACACACCCATAATCTCTCTCGGTGCGGCTGAAAGATGCTCCTGCTAGTGAAGATGCTCGCCTCCTCTTCCCTCTCTCTTGTTTCGCCACCATTCGTGTTCGGTTTGTTGCCTCTGGTAATATTGCAAAAGGAAAAAGAGGAACCCCTCGCTTCGTACGAAGAGACGAGTGAGATGGAGAGCAAGGGTGGGAAGAAGAAAGAAGTAGTTATTGAGTTATTTCACGATAATTATGAATCAATAACGATAATTTAACGGTTCCCGACATTACGACAGAAACATCCACGTATACAGAGCCATTATGTCTCCCTAGAACCTTTTTACGCCCACGGCGTTTCGTTCATAGCCCTTATGGTTTTTATTTTCCATCGCCGAACGAAGACTCGCGATCTTACCAAATTTACCTAGAATTCAAATATTCACCGAATTACCCTCTAATTATTTATAAAATGTCGACCGAGATAATTATAATTAATGACAAGAATTTAATTATCGATAAGCGATCCAAATTCCCGCGAACGGAATTATTTGACTTTTATTTTATTTTTTTGTTTCATTAAACAGCAACGAGTTTTTGTTTCTCGTTAAGCAACGAAGGGAATGATAAACCTAGAAATGTGTGGAAGGTCTTTAGCGACAAGGAAGAACCGCAAAGGGCACACTCGAGCCTTCTCGACTTCCTCTGCACTTGCAGAAAAAAAACCGCGCATGCGAATTCTCTCTCGCTTCGTGTCCGCTGTCCACCCACGCGCTCCCGCGAATATGGATCGCGGACATTTAGTCCGTACGATATTCTTGTGATTCTTGCGAGGGAGGGAAGTTAAGAGAAAGAACTCCCGCAACCACCACCTCGTAGAACTTCGGAAAGGGCTTCATTAGATCCAAAGTTTACCTCCCACGAGGCCTGAACAGATCTCTCCTCTCCTCCGCGTCACAATAATATGACGATCCTGTGGATATGGGCGATCGACGTTAACACCATCGATAGATCGGCATGTTTTTTTAAGGGAGCTTTCCAGTGTGAAATTTTCAAAAAATCGATTTTTTTTTGCTTTATCGAATAGCATACACTCTTCCGAATATTCCCTGAGCATCGCTGATTGACCGTAAGTAAACGATTTACCTAAAATTTCCTCACTTGAAACTTTGAACGCGATTTTCTCGAAACAGCATTTTTCAAAACGGTGTCCAACTTAGAGGGCAGAGTTTTAAAGCTATCGAGTTGAATTTTTTACACAATATTCTTAACGTCATTGTTTATCGTGCTATGGAAGCTTTTTTTTTTGACATCTTCC